>BOPN01002344.1:207500-210000 GCA_017312705.2 Penaeus japonicus | reverse complement strand
TCTCCCCCCACTTCTCTCTCTGTCCCTCTCCTCCCTTTCATCGCCTTCTCTTGCCTTTCTTATTCCTGTTCTTTTATGCGCTTTACTTCTTTTGTTGCTTATGCTTCTTTTTCACTCTTCTTTTTCTTCTTCTTCTTCTTCTTCTTCCTCTCCTCTTCTTTTTCTTCTTCTTACCCTTCATATCCTTCTCCTCCTCCTTCTCCTTATCCTTATCCTCATCATCCTGCTCCTCCTTATCCTCCTTCTCTTTCTTCTTCATCTCTTCCTCCCCTCTCCCTCCCCCCATCCTCCTCCCCTTCCTCCTCCTCCTCCTCCTCCTCCTCCTCCTCCTCCTCCTCCTCCTCCTCCTCCTCCTCCTCCTCCTCCTCCTCCTCCTCCTCCTCCTCCTCCACTACTTCCTCCTCCTCCTCCTTGTATATGTGTGTATATGCGTATGTCCATATAAAAATAACCAAGTAATCATTCTCTAATCATAAAAGGCATGTTGCGAAAAAAAAATCTTGGATGGGTTTCAAATGAGGGCAGATTTATAAGGAGGGAAAGTTGACAGTGACGCTAAGGGAGGGGAGAGGAGAGTAGAGAAAGAGGGGAGGAGAAGCAATAATGAGGAGGGAGGTAGGGGAACTGGTGATAAGAGATTCCTGAGTGTTGGTGCTGGTGGCGAGGGGGAGGAGGAGAAGGCGACGACGGAGGAGAAGGAGAAGAAGGAGGAGGAGAAGAAGAAAGAGGAAGAGGAAGAGGAAGGTGAAAACGAAAGCGGAGGTGCAGGGAGAACGTTCGACCGTGACGGAAGCGAACGAGGAATAGAGAGAGAGGAGAAGACCGACTGGTAAAAGAGGGATTAGCAGTCTGGAACCGTTTCCACGTTCTAATGAGAGCCGCCAGTGGGGGACGTCTTCAAATCTGATTCTCGCTTTAGCCGCAGGACCGACTTCGGGGGTATGCCTAGGAGGGAGGGGAGGGAGGGAGGGAGGGAGGAGGAAGGGAGGAGGGAGGGAGGAGGGGGGAGGGACGGGGAAGGGAGAGAAGGAAGGAGGGAAGGAGGAGGGAGGTAGGGGGAGGGAGGGGGAGGGAGGGAGGGAGGGGAGAGGGAGGGAGGGAGAGGGAGAGAGGGAGGGAGGGAGGGAGGGAAGGAGAGGGAGGGAGGGAGGGAGGGAGGGAGGGAGGGAGGGCGGGAGGGAGGGAGGGAGGGAGGGAGGGAAGGAGGGAGAGAGGGGCAGGGAGAGAGAGAGGGGAGAGAGGGAGAGAGAGTGAGTGTGAAGGGGGGGGGGCAGACAGGCAGGTAAACACCAGAAATGCTAGAAAAGCAAACCAGGAAGCCGGGCAGGCAGGCAGGCAGGCAGACAGACAGACAGACAGACAGGCAGGCAGGCAGGCAGGCAGGCAGGCAGGCAGGCAGGCAGGCAGGCAGGCAGGCAGGCAGGCAGGCAGGCAGGCCATGCAAGCAGATCAAGCGGGCAGGACGGACCCTAGTCGAGTAGCATGCTGAGAGGTCGATCGACAGTAGAAACGAGGTCGATACAAGACTACGACGATCGAGACAGACGACAGCGAAGCGCGACAGGGGAGATGGGGGTGGCGAGCGTGGGGACCGTGGTGAGCTGATTGCGCTTGAAGTGATTAGGAAAAGTAGAAGTGACAAAGGCGAAGGTATACCTTGGAAGGGGTCATCAGGGGTCATCCAGGGTCATCCACCTCTCCCCGCGCCGGGAAGGTCGCCAGACGAGGGAGGTCGGCCGATGGGTGACTGACCTCGCCCAGACGCTCGCTCGCTCGTACCCAGCCTATGCCTCGTCGCCCTCCTTCCTCCCTGTTCCTCCTCCTCCTCCTCCTCCTCCTCCTCCCTCCTCCTCCTCCTCCTCCTCCTCCTCCTCCTCCTCCCCCTCCTCCTCCTCCTCCTCCTCCTCCCCCCCTCCTCCTCCTCCTCCTCCTCCTCCTCCTCCTCCTCCTCCTCCCTCCCTCCTCCTCCTCCTCCTCCTCCTCCTCATCCTCTTCCCCCTCCTCCTCCCCTCCCCTCCTCCTCCCCCTCTCCTCCTCCTCCTCCTCCTCCCCCTCTCCTCTTCCCCCTCCTCCCCCACTCCCCTATCCCTCCTCCCTTCCCTTCCCCTCCCGCTCCTGCCCTCCACTCCCTACTCTTCCTCCCCCCTCCCTCCCCGCACACCTGCTCATACTCCTTCCCCTCTTCCATCCTCCCCCCATCCTCCTCTCCTCATCCCACTTCCCCTTTCTCCTTTCTCCTTTCCTCCCCCCTTTTCCTCTCTCCCCTCTTTTCTTCTCTCCCCTCTTTTCCCTTCTTCCCTTTGGCCCTTTCCTCTCTCTCCCCTTTTCCTCCCCCTCTCCCCCTTGGCCCTTGCGTTTGGCTCTCCCCTCACATGACCTTCCGGACCAATGGCCTTGACCTTGGGCGCTGACCTTGGCGAGTTTCCCTCCCTTCTTTCTCCCCCTTTCGTTATCCTCTTTCTTCCCTCTTTCTTCTTGTTCTTTTTTTCTTTTCCTCTGT
>BOPN01002344.1:185000-190000 GCA_017312705.2 Penaeus japonicus | reverse complement strand
TAGGAGAATGAGGATTAGAGGGGGGAGGGGAGAGGGGAGAAGAGAAGAGAGAGAAGAAAGGTGAGAGGAGAAGGGAGAGAAGAAAGGTGAGAGGAGAAGGGAGAGAAGAAAGGTGAGAGGAGAAGGGAGAGGAGAGGAGAGGAGAGAGGTGAAAAGAGGGGAGAGAAGAGGAGAAAGGAGAGAAGAGAGGAGGGAAGAGAAGAGCAGAGGGGGGAGAAAGAGAAAAGTGAGAGGACAGAAGAGAGGAAAGAGTTATGTGCGTAGAAAGAATGGTTGAGAGAGCTGAAACGAAAGAGGAAAGAGAGAAAGGTGAGAGGAGAGACGAGAGAGGAGAAGGGAGGGGAGGGAGGGGGAGGGAGGGGGAGGAGGGGAGGAAGACAGAAGAGTAGAGAGGAAAGAGGTGAGAGAAAAGAGTAAAGAGGAGAGAAGAGAAGAGAAAGGAAAAAGTAGAAAGGAGGAGGGAAAAGAGGGAGAGGAAAGGAGAGAAAGAGGAGAGTGGACAGGAGAAGTGTTGATTATGTTTGAATTTACCTTTTCTTTCTGTTTCCGTTTCACCTTTTGGAAGCAGTTGACTCGGACGGCGCCTGGTTGCGTATTTTCTGATTAGATTCTTGGTTCTGATTTTTTTTTTTCAATCATAAAGGCATTTTGTCTTTATTTTCGTTTTCTCTTTTTCTTTTTTCTTTTTTTTTTATTCTTCCTTCTTCTCCATCTCCGCCCCCTTCCCCTCTACTTCCTCCTCCTCTTCCTCTTCCTCCTCTTCCTCATCATCCACCTCCTCCCTATCTTGCTCATCCTACATCTCCGTCTCCTCCTCCTTTCTCATCCCCTTCCTCTTCTTCCTTCTCATCCCTCCCCCCTCCTCCTCAACCTCAATCTCCTTTTCCACCCCCTCCCCTCCACTACCTCCTCCTCTCCCATCCCCCTCCACCACTCCACCTCTCCATCTCCCCCCCTTCCCTCCCCTCCCCACCACTTCCCCTCCCCCTTCCCTTCCACTCCATTACCTCCTCCCCTCTCCCCCTTCACACCACCTCCACACCACACCCCCACCCCTTCACCCCACCTTCTTCCTTCCCCCCTCCACCACCACCATCTCCTCTTCCTCCACTACCTCCTCCTCTCCCTTCCCCCTCCCCCCTCTCCTCCTCTCTCCCCTCTCCTCCTCCTCCTCCGTATTTTTTTTCCCCCGGACGCTATTTCCCTCCATGTTTTAGACTTGCATTACTTTCCCAGGACGTGTCAGAAAGAAATACGAGAAAAAGAGCATTTGCACACGTCAATCGGGAACAAGCTCGCTGCGGAAGAGTTGAGAATTGTGTGCTTGTGTTTGTGCGTGTGCGTGTGCGTGTGCGTGTGCGTGTGCGTGTGCGTGTGTCTGTGCGCATGCGTTATCGGATTGCTCTTTGCGCTTGATTTCGGTTCTCTGACTCTTGTCGTGACAGGGAGGATGGAAACTCCGGAGTAAAGAGGGAGGAAGGAAGGAGGGGACAGAAGGAGTTGGTGGTCGAAGACTTTGGGATATGTTTTGGGAAGGAACAATGACACTGGGGAAGAATAACCAGTGGGTGATGAGAGGGAGAGGGAGAGGGATAGGGAGAGGGAGAGAAAGAAAGAGAAAGAGAGGGAGAAAGAAAGAGAAAGAGGGAGAGTGAGAGGGAGAGTGAGAGGGAGAGGGAGAGGGAGAGGGAGAGAAAGGGACAGAAGAAGAGGCGGAGGAAGAGAAAGAGAAAGAGAAAGAGAAAGAGAAAGAGAAAGAGAAAGAGAAAGAGAGAGAGGGGGGATGAGGGAGAGGGAGAACTGAATTATAATATGTATTAATATCCATATATTGTACCACAGTTGAGTGTGGTAGTATGTGCGTGTGCGTGTGCGTGTGCGTATTCGCGTATAGTGAACCAGGGTCAGTCAATCGTCATACATAGATGCTTATGGTGCTGCACTGTAGCTACAATATTGGTAAACTTTCATGTGTGGCATTTATCATACGAAAATAAGACTAGCGTGGATATTAGAGCTACTGTATTCGAGAAGTAATGTTCCAGATACCACTGCTGGAGTGGTAGAGGGGGAGGGGGAGGGGGAGGGGGTACTGTACTGTAATTACTGTACCCGGAAGTAGATATATGTCTGATTGCTGTGTAATTTGCGTTTCGATTTTCGCATCTTTAGAATTATGTACCAAAGGTAGATGCGATGTTATAAGTATGGTACATATCTAAAGATACATCACTTTGTGAACGGATAGGATTTGCGGGATTGTTCATTCTTTTTCTTAGTATTCTTTTGTACGTTTGTTGTCATAAGATCACCCTTAATTAACGAAGATCATGGGACGAGTGACCCCTGATAGTTTTGAGTCACTTTTTTTTCTTTTTTTTTTCTTTCTTAGGAGGTTGTGAATTAAACTTGATGATTTACCAATTGGATTTGTTGTAATGATGAGCAGTAATTGAATGGGATTTGTCTCTTGATTTATGTGTGTGTGTGTGTGTGTGTGTGTATTTGTATTTGTGTTTGTGTCTGTGTCTTTATATCTATCTATCTCTATATTATAAAACCTACGTTTAATCTTGGCAATCCCAGCCAGATCTTCTATCAATCACATGATAAAAAAAGGACAGTCATGCGCATCATGCATTTCTACCCCCCAAGAACGGGAATGTTAATTAATCCAGCTGATCAGCGCTGTCAAGTTAGCTGTCACTTAGCATGGTCAGGTAGTGCTGTTCGCTGCCTTTTGACATGACGTGATATGACTCGTTTTTTAAATTATCATGACAAGTGTCCAGATGTTAAGATCAATAGTCATAATGATTTTGAATTAAATTACTTTATTAAGACAGTAGTTATGCACAATGTTTATTTATTTGTATTTTTGATTGAGTGAATGAGTCGAAGATGCATTTGATATGTTGGTCATGAATGACGGGTTGACAGGTTGACGATGATAGTTATTTGACAATTGAGAAGTTAGTGTAATGATAATTATTATGACGATTGACTGACAGATTGCATACATACACCTTTGCCTCGATTCTAAGTATAGAGAAGAGGACCATCAGCCACGTCACCCAGCCAGTGTCCAGAGTCACTGATGGAACCGTGTCCTTGTGTCCCCCCCCCCCTAGTTACGACTCCCCCCCCTCCCATCCCTTCCCTCTCACATTCCCATTCCCATCCAGCAGTAATGACAGGCCATGATTGAGGTGCCCATTAACGTGACTGCTCTCCTTCCCGCCCGGATGGAAGCTCTCATTTTCGTCATTTCTGTTTGTTCCTCCGGGCGGTTTTTCGTTTCTTCTTTCTCTTTTAAGTTTCTTGTGTGTATGTCTTTTTTATTTTGTGTGTTGTTTGTTTGTTTATTTATTTTGTGTATGTTTAGTCTTCACGTGCACTTTTTTTCTCCTTGTTAAGTACGTTAAGCTTAGATTAACTTTATTATGCAATAGTATATGATAATAGTAGTAAATAATCAAAATTTCAATTGATTAAAAAGTATACAAGAGACTCAAATTTCTACCCAGTGTGGTAATATTACCAGGATGAGCAAGTTCTATTGTCCACACAGGTAAACCGTGTTACCAAATCATCTTCCAATTCCCACGTTAGGAATGTTATTTATGTGAGCATGAGGGCCCTAGAGTTTGTGAATGGTGGCAGTGTTGGGATCATTTCTCTATCGCCAAGAGGTTTGAAAGTAATGTTTGATTCTCTTTCTGTATTTTGCGTACACGCACACACGCACATGCACATGCACACGCACAAGCACACGCACATACACACACACACACACGCACACACACGTACACACACACACACACACACACACACACACACACACACACACACACACACAAACACAAACACAAACAAACACAGTATGGTTTGCTAAAAAAAAAGAAAAAAAGTCATTTACACTTATATACTCGCTCATTCATGTACCTTTGGCATCATAATGACAGTCCTTGATTAGGCCTACTACTTGGCATAGTATAATTTATTGGCCTGACCATGCACGGTGTCACCCATAGATCGAGCCTCATCACTTTGTGCTTCCAATATCCTTACAGTAGTTAACATTTTCCAATGGATAAGATTAGCTTTACATGTGTAGATCACACACATGCACACACGCACACATACACGCACACGCACACACACACGAACATGCACATATGTACATACATATACATACATGTACATACATAATACACATATGTACGCCTACATGCATGTGCATACATATACATAAATATATATACACATACATGTACATACATACATAAATATATATACACATACATGTACATACATACATAGATATATACATATATGCATAGATATATACATATAGATATATCTATCATAGATATATATATATATATATATATATATATATATATATACATAGATATATACATATAGATATATAGATATATATGTATATAGGTATATAGACATACAAACATCATCACACACACACACACAGCTTTAAGGACCAACTACGATAAATCAGCCCTACCCGACACTAAGACTGTGGTCACAATCAGTTCATTCAGAATACTGGACTTCTATTTGGTAAGGATACGTGTTTGTGTGTGTTTGTTGTTTTGTGTTTTTGTTTGGTGTGTTTGCGTGAGATTCGTTCTTTTGTTATTGTGGTTGTTTGTTTATATTTCGAATGGTAGGGGAGGAAGTGGTAGATAAATGGGTAGGTAAGTGTAAAAATAAAGCTGTACACACAGACTCACACACGCAGAAACACACACACATACGCACACATACACACACACATACATAACACACACACACACACACACACACACCATTACTAGATAGGGAATTTTAGGCTATGGTAGAAGTTTCCACTGCCAATGTTAGTATTTCTTTTTCTATTCTAAAATGAAAGGGAAAAAATATCTCGGATTTCACCAAACCACCATGTCCTTCTACATTTATACTAATAGCAAAGGGCATTGTTACTGGATAATCCAAGA
>BOPN01002344.1:155000-180000 GCA_017312705.2 Penaeus japonicus | reverse complement strand
CATCACTGTCCACAGGGCCCCTTTGTTTACCCAAAACACATCCTTCTTTTGTGCCCGGGGAACATGGCTGATGGCAAATTCTTGATTCACACACTGCCATTCCCCTCATCATTCACTGCTTCCTTCCCCCTGCTGACGTTATTTTTGGAATGCTTGAACCTCCTTTCAGAGTAATTACTTTTTCTCCTCAAAATTCTCAACCATGTGTCTTCCCCATTGTGCATCTGTGCTCTCCATCTTGCTCACCTAATTTTTCACTTCCTTTGTCTTCTCTGTGTATCACTTACATATCCATTCATCACCATCACTCAAAAGCTCATCTTTTTTTCTAACCCCACTTCATCTATCTTCTAAATCCACTACTTACTCTTTTCCTTTTTCCTTTCCTAATGCTCTGTACACAACAAATTTCTCTTCTGTACCTCAACACACCCTCCCTAAAGAGCTCCATTCTGTCTCCACTTCTTCTGACTCCTTTCTTACTATTTCTCACCTGGCATTTACATTTCCCCCCAAACGGTTCAATTTTAGGAGAAAATGGGATGGGAGATTTTTTTTTCTTTTTGTAACGAAAAATGATGTAGTGTTTGAGGGACAGTAGTCTCTTTTTTCATTCACTGGAGGTTACAAGAGATAAAGTCAGTAGATAAGAAGAAAAACTACATTCAGTAAATTGGAAATTGACACATTTCTTTTCCTCAGGTTCCGCCAGTCTTTGCACTAGACGGGTCTGATCCGAGCAAGTGGGACGAGCGAGTGCGCCTCCCTGCAGAGGGTGTCGTTCAAGCTTTAGCAGAAGGGAGAGAGCCAGAGCTTTCGACTGCCAACATGGCCAAAGAATCACCTGATGTAGAGGATGTCAACCGAGGTTAGTGAGAGATCCTGCAGGACAATCCATAGAGAAAAACGCAATTTTAAGGTTGAATTTGAATTTGAAATTGGCTTGAAGTCCAGTATAAATTAAGTTGAGATTTGGATAATCAGTTTGTGGTGGAAGGAGACTTTTGATTCATGTATTAAGCTGATGGATTTATATTTCTAACCAATTGTTATTTTAGGAAATACAGAGACTTTTCAATAGTTATTTAAATTATAAACTCTGAAGTATTTGGTAGAAAGTTGCCTTGTGTACCACACAATTAGGTATATTGAGTGGGTGAAAGAGATCAGGCCAAGCATGACTCAACAGTGCCTGGCAAATAGGAACTGCCTTCTCCTATACCATTGCATTTGGAATTTGACATTGTTTCAAAGTGGATTTTTGGTCATAAAATTAGAACGGAGATACAATTACTTTATCTTATATTTTAATGCATTACAACTTATCAGAAACAAAACTAAAAAAAAAAAAAAAAAAAATTCCAGGATCTCCATACAGTTGCCCCCACATACAGATTGTGCTTCATTTCTTTTACCTGAAAAAAAAAAAAAGATTACCAAGGTCTCCATTTCTCCGCAGGTGACAAAACGCGGTACGAGTGCGACGTCTGTGAGCGCGTGGTGATAGGAGAGATCCAGTGGAGGGCTCACATACATGGGGCAAAGCACAGGAAGATGCAGAGGAGACAAACGCTCCTCAAGGAAAATTCCAAGAAAGAAGTGAACGTGTGAGAAAATATATTTTAAAACATTTATTTTACTTTAAAAAACTGATTTTACTTTGATATGGAAAATGGCTATTTTTTATCTAGTCATACTGATTTGTACAAAAAAAAGAGGGAAAAAGACATATGTAGCAAATTCATGCTGTTATACATTGAAATTGAAGCTGTACATGTATCATATGTATAAAGTTCCTGAACTTTAACAGTGTGTTTTACTTTGGCCTTTGTCTCCTAAAGAAGTTGTTGAACAAAAATGGCTTTTAGAATTTTTCTCCAGTTCTTTTCTTTTTCTTTTTGTATTTTGAATCATTGTTTCAAATAGGTTGTATTGAACAAGGAAGAGGGAGGGAGGGAGGGAGGGAGGAAGGAAGGAAGGAAGGAAGGAAGGAAGGAAAAGGGAGGCTGGAAGAAAGAAAAGAAAAAAGGAGGAAGGAGGGAGGGAGAATGGCATCCATCTACAGTCTCTAACAAGCACTATCTTTAGAGAGTGATGGCACACAAAGTTGACAACCATTTGCTCTAAAGTACCACAGATGAAGGATGTACCGGTAGAACGAGTCAAAGGCATGGTTGACTCAAACCATGCCGTGTCTATAATATGCTCCTGTGTCAATAGGGATGCCTTTTACTGTGGCACTCACAGTCATAAGCACAGGTTTCCTTCCTCTTCCCTACCTCTTCATGTTATCTTTATTGTAGGTGATTATGTGTTTCGTATTCGTTCATAACAGCACAAAAATATGAAAAAATAAAGTTGCTTTTTGCCCTCCCACAAAACAGCAATTCTTCTAACATACTTAGTATAAAGAAAATAATGAGCTGATATGGACCATATCCTACAATTTTAGTCAAATGTAGCCTTGATTGAAACACAAAAAAATAAAACAAAAATGGCTCTAGTTTTATAATGAGTGACTGAAAGAGTGGTAAGATTCAAATTATGATGCTTCAAGCTGCCTCACTCTGAAATAAAACCCATCCTGGAGACTGGGCAACGAATCTATCCCCGTCCGCAATGGGTCAACCCTTTGACGACGGTGCGTCACACCCGTGTGACACAGCTAAATGCCAAATGACGGGGGCGACACACCAGTTTGACGTTCCCGTTGCAATATTGCATAGGCCCGGCATAGGGGGTTTCCACTTATCGCCAGCCCGTCGGGATTGGGTTAAGGAACACTATTGAACACACTTTTCAAATTCACAAAAGCAAAGTACCACCTTCGCTACCAAGTTCTCCTGTAATTGTCTCATAAAGAAAGAAGGTATCTGTTGTGCCTCCCTGTCAAAACCAAACTGTTTATCTTACAAATATGTTCCCTAATCTAATAAGACTCCTAATTATCTTTTAATCATGAACTAACAGTAATAAAAATCCCTGAAACTAGCAAATTATAAAGACTAACAATGTAACTGAGCCACCTATCCTTTGTCAACTTAACATCAACAAGCTGGTTGGCCATCTTTGTCACATTAACTCTTCACCATCACCCTCAGAGGCTTTCAATATTTCTATCACATTACCAGACAGACAGACCTTTCAAGAGCTCACTTTCCTATCTGGCTCTCTTTACATTTCCTGGATTATGAGCAAGATCGACTTCATTACTGGGTGATGACTTGTCCCATAGATCAACTTTTCATATTGCATTTTCTAACCTTCTTTGTTTACCTTACTGTCCCACTAATTTCCCTTATCATTCTGAAGACAATTATTTCATGCCAGTTTTCTCCTTCCCCCAATAAAAAGAAATTATTCAAATCAAGGCATAAATGATGATGCACATAAAATATTGAATAATAATTTGATCACACCAAGACGTGAAGTGAATCAAGTGAGTTTGGGGAAACGGCACAATACATCACTAGAAAAAGGAACGCTCTAATCCTTACCCAATTATTTCATGAACACTTGTGACTGACTGGTTATTTATAGTTTACTGCCAAGCCAACATCTTGGGTCACTATTGTTGAGGAAGAGCTTAGAAGGATAGAAAATAATTCTGAATTATCTTCATCAAAAACAATGATATGCTATAAACTGGAAAATGGAAATTCCAAAAGACCTACTACAAAAATGGTCAAGAAGGCAATTTCGAGGTGCTTCAAAATGTGGAGAAGAGGAGCCATGAGAATATGCAGTCCATGAATGAATATCAAGTGAACACAGGGACACCATCCCATATCATAAATATACCATCACTTTCAAACACTAATGAATGAATGTCAGCAATATATCATTAGATTGTTCTCAAATATAATCATTTTACATAACTTCTTAGCCTTTGTTACTTTAGTTTAGGTGTTTAAGTGTCATAAAATGAGATGTAACGTTGAAAAGATGA
Organism: Penaeus japonicus; assembly: GCA_017312705.2. NCBI lineage: Eukaryota > Metazoa > Arthropoda > Malacostraca > Decapoda > Penaeidae > Penaeus > Penaeus japonicus. The sequence continues at coordinate 176,051 of BOPN01002344.1, read as the reverse complement.
CGTCTGAGAAAACTACATGATATTGATGACATCATGGTGATTTCTGTTTCTTGATTGGTTGAATAAAAAGATCTGAATAAAAAAACTATTGTAAAATCAAATGTGTTTGGCCAAGAAATAAAATCAAATAAAATTTACTAATGCAATACTACTAATTTGTTCATTACTTGTGATATCACATCATTTCATGTCATGAGGTACATGTACATACTCATATGTACGTGTATGATTATTCATATTGTTCTTTCGATTTGATGCCCCACTTACTTCCACTTTCCTTTGGTACTTTCACATAGAAGACGAATATAAGCAAAGTTCAATAAAATAAAACTAAAAAGGCATTACTGTAACATATTTTTTTTACTAAAATAACTCCTCTGACCATGGCAATATTTTTACGTGCCTTTACATTGTAGATGCATTCATGAAAACATAAGAAAAGGGTGGGTGAAAAATGCTCTGAGAGGATCAGCATGGCCCCGCACAGTGAGAAAACACACCGGCACGAAGCGTCGCGAACTTGTTATCTTCCCGGCGTAAGCGGGAGTAGTTCAAAGAATAAGCCAAACTAATGAGGTTAGGGAGGCCTGGTAACTGACTCCTTTGGTGACTTAGCCCTTGTGGAGCCATCTGTGTAAATAATAATAATAATAAAATATAAACAGTATACAAAAAAGGAAACTAAAAAAATTGAAGATTCTAACAAAGGTAATGTCTGAAAAAACCACGAGTAAAAAAAAAAAAAAAAATCATAAAAAATAGAAAATAAAATATCAAACTATCTGCAGAAGCAAACCTGATAAATCTATATCTCAAGGATTATCTAGTGAAGAAACTAAATAAGTCACAGAATTTCTGACATGCATGGAATAAAAAAATCCACTAGTCACAAACTTATTACAAATTTCAGATCAAAATCCAACAGCAAGACATGCACAGCTGCACCAGTTCATTACTCAGCATTACCAATGTATGCGCTTCCAGTTTTGAATCGTGAATTTGGAACCCTTGCTATCTCGAATAAGGGTATGATTTTCAGAAAATGGTAGTTAACAGTTAACACATTGGCAGTGCATTGTGGCGACCTTGGAAATGCCTGGGACTTTTCACATCAAAAGCAAGAATAAGAATCTCATTGCAGTCTCATAAAGAAAGAAGGTATCTGTTGTGCCTCCCTGTCAAAACCAAACTGTTTATCTTACAAATATGTTCCCTAATCTAATAAGACTCCTAATTATCTTTTAATCATGAACTAACAGTAATAAAAATCCCTGAAACTAGCAAATTATAAAGACTAACAATGTAACTGAGCCACCTATCCTTTGTCAATTTAACATTAAGCTGGTTGGCCATCTTTGTCACATTAACTCTTCACCAACACCCTCAGAGGCTTTAAACATTTCTATCACATTACCAGGTGGACAGACCTTTCCAGAGCTCACTTTCCTATCTGGCTCTCTATACATTTCCTGGATTATAAGCAAGGACGACTCCATAACTGGGTGATGACTTATCCCATAGAAGTTCAGTATTGAAAAACTCTTCATATTGCATTTTCTAACTTTCTTTGTTTACCTTATTATCATCCCACTAATTTCCCTTATCAATCAAATACATCGCAAGTTTGGTATCTTTCCGGTGTAAGCTGGAGTAGGCGAAAGCTCATCCTGTTGTGAATGGGTTTAGAATGAAAATTTACTGAAGAAAGACAAATTAAATGTTACACTAGATTAATATCTTGTTAGAATTATGAAGCCTCTCGAGATTTCCCATTTTGTTTGCTAACAGTTTGAATGAATGCCTGTTGGTATACAATGCTTCTTTATCCCCATAGAAAAAGTACACTGATTTTGTTGTTATAATTTATTCTTTCTATTGTTGTTATTGTTATTGTTATTTCACATGTATAGGGGAACATTGATAGAGCATATTAGAAACTCTCGGTTTTGCCCTACAACATAGTCACGTGTACAGCAGGGAGGAGGGCAATTATGTATTTGTATGTATTGTTACAAATACACAGACATTGGTAATTATGTTTTATTTGTATTGGAGATTATTATTTATATTTGCATTCATATTTGCATTTGACCCCAACATTTACTGTTTACTATTTATATTTGCATTCATATTTGCATTTGACCCCAACATTTACTGTTTACTTCAAATACATTTAACCTGTGAATGGCATTTAACGGGTGTCATGACATTCAGGGATTTTAGATCACTATGTTATGTTATTGTGCTATTAGTAATGAGTGAACGATGATGACTATTACAGTCATAATTATTATAACTGCCTTGATATTAAGCAAATTGGGTTTCACCTAACATTCAAAACCCATAAGGCACTACTTTCCTCTAGCACCAACAGGAGGGAGAGAGAGCCTTGAGTGACACCCATCTACAGTCTCTAGCAAGCACTATCTTTATAGAGTGATGGCATATAGTAAGTTACTGACCTCTTGCTCTAAAGTACTGTAGATGAAGTATGTGCAAGCAGAACGAGAAAAGGAAGATGATTCAAACCATGATCAGTGTCTACAATGTGCCCCTGTGCCAGTAGGGGTGCCTTTAACTGTAGCACTCACAGTCATAAGCACAAGTTTCCTTCTTCTTCCCTACCTCTTCATGTTATCTTCATTGATATATGTTTCGTATTAGTTCATGACCACACAAATAAGAAAAAATAAAGTTGCTTTTTGTCCTCCCATAAAACGGCAATACTTCTATCACACTGAGTATAAAGAAAATACTAAGCTGATATGGACCCTATATTACAATTTTAGTCAACTATAGAATTGATAGATCCTGTGATCTCTCTCTCTCTCTCTCTCTCTCTCTCTCTCTCTCTCTCTCTCTCTCTCTCTCTCTCTCTCTCTCTCTCTCTCTCTCTCTCTCTCGTTCTCTCTCGCTCTTTCTCGGTCTTTCTCTCTCTTTTTCTCTTTTTCTCTTTCCCCATTCAGTTTGTCTCCCTTTCTCTCTTTTTTTATGTTTATCTCACAAATGCTTATTAGTTGATATTCCTTCTTTAATTTGCATAAAACCCTCCACATGCCGCCAGGGGTTGATATCAGCATAACTGAAATTGCAAAGCCTTAATGAGAAATTTCTGGCAGTTGCATGATCCCTTAATGAATGCCTTGCTTGCAGGCGGGAGGTTCCTGCAGTGTGACTGCCGCGTCGCCTGGATCACAGAGTGGATCCGGGACTACGACCTGCAGGTGACGTCACGCGAGCGCCAGCCCCAGTTCTGTGGCCAACCGCCGGAGTTACGCGAACGCTCCTTCTACCAGGTTAACCCCAGTGACCTCGCCTGCAACGCCTCGATCACGGAGGACCCGCTCTTGCCGCCGTCGGAAGCTACCACCGTGAGTGTCAGGACGACCTCTACCACGACCTCCACCACGGCCACGACCCCTCTGACGACGACCGCTCCGCCACCTACCACCACCACCACCCAGCAACCGGCGCCAGCGGAACCTGACGTAAGATAATCGGCGATGGGGATTGCAGGATTGTTGACGAAACGAGGCGTAGCAATCCGGTTCCTAACTGATAATTTTTTTTTTTTTTTTTTTTTTTTTTTTTTTTTTTTTTTGTTTTTTTTTTTTTTTTTTTTTTTTTTTTGACTTACATATTCCATATATTAACCTAGAGTGATTTTTTTTTCTTTGAGAAAAAAAAAAAAAATCACTTACCTGCGTCCTCTCGCGTCCCCGCGCCTACCAATCCCCTCGTGTTCCCCTCCTGCAGGCGACGTCCTACCGCCCGGGCACCGCCATCAGGCCCGAAATCGCCAGCCGCTCAGAGGAAGGCCCCACCGGAGTCGGGAGTGTCGGCAGCATCCAGCGCGGCCCCGGAGGAGAGAGTCCTTCTGGAGGAGGCTCAGCGGGACGCCCTACCACCTCGACTTCTTCGTCGCCCTCCTTCGACCTGCCCCCCACGCGGTCCCAGCAGCGCCCCCCGAGGATCGAGCGCCCCCCGTCGCAGCCCGTGCCCTCCGCCTCCAGGCCCAACCTCGTCCTCAGGACCAATGACGACGAAAGCGCCGACGACTTCTTCGGGGCGAGGGCGCAAGTACCCTACGTGGAGGAGGTGAGACGGAGGAGGGAGACGGACGATTTTTTTGTCCTTTTATAGACATAAATGCTAGGATATTTGTCTTATGAATATGATATGTGTATAACAAAAAGTCAAACTAGATGTATTTCGAGAAAATTCTAATTATAATAGCTCTGATGATCATAGAAAGATTTTTTTGTGATTAACTCATACCATTTGCCTTCAGGTTATCGTTCAGCACGCCTACAGGAAAGATAACTCGGTCATCATTCAGTGGGATTCTGAAGTGTCTAATATTCTTGGCTTCAGAGTCGTTTACAGGCTCTTCGGTGACAAGAATTTCAAGGTAGGCTTTCAGGTTCGAGTTTCTGAAGTCCTTTTTATTCAAATTTTGATTACAATTTTATTCACATCGGTACAGGAGAATAGCTTATCAAAGAAAACGTAATTAATCTGCCTTTCCGAGGGGAGACTTGGTTATTTTGGGTGTACTCTCCTCATCATAATCATCCCCACACTCCTGTGAAATCATTTTTCTTCTTTTTTGTGTTATTTATTATTTTTTTTCAATTAATTCGACTCAAACCAATCAAATCCCAATCCATCTATATCATTAATTCAGCCTAACTAATCCTTTTCCCCTTCGACAGCTGGGTCCTCCCCTCGCGGCCTCAGAACGAGAATTCAAAATCAAGAACGTCCCGACCCAAGAATGCATCGTCGTGTGCGTCGTTTCGTTGGAGGATGTGAACGTCACCCCTAGCAAGTAAGTTACTATCTCCCCCTCCCCCGACCCCCCCCCCCCTGACTATTCACTCCTGATATCGAGAGTAAAGTTATTGGGCTCTTTAGGCAAATTTGGAATATCGAAAAAAAAAATTGAAATAAAAGTATGTAAGATGCCCCTTTTGATATTGATATAGATATATTGATATTGATATTTTTTTTTTTTTTTTTTTTTTCTTCTTGTATTTTGAATCATTGTTTTAAATAGGTTATATTGAACAAGGTTGCCAACAGAACTTAAATATGAATGAAGGTAAGAAAATAAAAGCAGACAAGTGTATTTATTCTATTCTTCACTAGGTGAGAAAAGCTTTGAAAACTTTTGAAACTGCTATTCATCTTTGTACCTGTAGGGACTAATTCCACGGACTATAAGTTATTCTAAACAATTATATACCCCCACTTTTCTTGATAATTTCTTTTAAGATTTCTTACCTTTATGGATATATATTTTAAATGCAAGGCCAAAGCAAAAGAAACTAGCAGTAATGATCAATCCAAGAGCAAATGAATTATGAAATACTACACATCTGTTTATTTTGACCTTTCTTGACAATTTTCTTTAAGGTTTTTTAATCTTTATTTTTATTTATTTTTAAAATTCTCAAAACTGTAGTAATATATTTTTTTCCCCCTCTTTGTTTTAAATAATATTTTTGGAGGTTTTTTTTTTTGCAGTGTGACATGGCTGTGAAGTGTGTATCAATATAATTAATTTCACTGGTTTTGTTTATTAGTCATGTTAGACTTATGTGTTTGAAATATCCCGGCATTTCGAGCATTTAGAGCCAAAATAGGAAGGAAGGAGGAAGGAAGGAAGAGAGAGGGTGGGAGGATGGGAGGATGGAAGGAAGAGAGAGGGAGGGAGGAAGGAGGGAAGGAAGAGAGAGGGAGGGAGGGAGGGAAGAAAGAAAGAGAGAAAAGAAAGAAAGAGAGAAAGAAAGAAAGAAAGAGGGACTAAGGAAGGAAGGAGGGAAGAGTGAGGGACTAAGGAAGGAAAAGAGAGGGAGAGAGAGAGTGAGAGAGAGGAAAGAAATCAGAGGGAGGAAGGAAAGGAGAGAGGAAGGGAGGAAGAAAGGAAGAGGGAGGAAGGAAGGAAGAAAGGAAGAGGGAGGGAGGAAGGATGGAAGAAAGTGCAGGCCCTCCAAGATGGGGTCTCTTCTAAGAACTATGAAAGGTCTTTTCAACTATTTATATACACCAACTTCTTTCATTGCTCACCCCAACACTTCTTAACCCATTCCCGACAGTCCCGGCGATAAGTGGAAACCCCCTACGTCGGGCCTATGCAATATTGCATCGGGAACGTCACACTGGTGTGTTGCCCCGTCATCGGGCATTTAGCTGTGTCACACGGGTGTGACGCTCCGTCATCAAGGGTTAAGGAACACTATTGAACACCCTTTTCAAATTCGCAAAAGCAAAGTATATAACCACCATCTTCGCTCCCTAGTTTTCCTGTATTTGTCTCAAAAAGAAAGAAGGCATCTGTTGTGCCACCTTGCTAAAGCAAAACTAGTCTATTCAGTCTCTTATCTTTTGATCATGAACGAACAGTAATAAAAATCCCTGAAACTGGCAAATTTTAAGGACTAACAATGTAACTGAGCCACCTATCCTTTGTCAATTTAACATTAAGCTGGTTGGCCATCTTTGTCACATTAACTCTTCACCAACACCCTCAGAGGCTTTAAACATTTCTATCACATTACCAGGTGGACAGACCTTTCCAGAGCTCACTTTCCTATCTGGCTCTCTATACATTTCCTGGATTATAAGCAAGGACGACTCCATAACTGGGTGATGACTTATCCCATAGAAGTTCAGTATTGAAAAACTCTTCATATTGCATTTTCTAACTTTCTTTGTTTACCTTATTATCATCCCACTAATTTCCCTTATCAATCTGAAGACAATTATTTCATGACAGTTTTCTCTTTCCCTAAAAAAAAAAAAAAAAAAAAAATCAAATCAAATCAAATAAAGGCAAAGATGATGATGCAATAAAATATTGAATAATAATTTGATCACATCAAGACATGAAGTGAAAGTGAGTTTGGGGAAACGGCACAATACATCACTAGAAAAAGAAAAACCCTAATCCTTACCCAATTATTTCATGAACACTTGTGACTGACTGCCAAACCAACATCTTGGGTCACTATTGTTATGGAAGAGCTTAGAGGGTTAGAAAATAGTTTTGAATTACCTTCATCAAAAACAATGATATGCTATATACTGAAAAAGGGAAATTCCAAAAGACCTACTACAAAAATGGTCAAGAAGGCAATTTCGAGGTGCTTCAAAAAGTGGAAAAGAAGAGCCATGAGAATATGCAATCCATGAATGAATGACAAGTGAAAATGGGGACACCATCCCATATCATAAATATACCATCACTTTCAAACACTAATGAATGATAACTCACTATTGTGAAGTAGCTGAGAAAAAAAAGCTTTGACGTTGCACCGGTTGATGTCCTATCACAAGGTTGAAAAATATCCCCAGACCCAGGTGACGTTCTGAGATGTGCATTTTCTCACCGAGTTCCGGGAGGGGCAATGTGATGTGATGAAACGTCAGCAATAGATCGCTAGATTGTTCTCAAATGTAATCATTTTACATAACTTCTTAGCCTTTGTTACTTTAGTTTAGGTGTTTGAGTATCATAAAATGAGATATAACGTTGAAAAGATGACGTGAGAAAACTAAGTGATATTGATGACATCATGGTACTTTCTGCTTCTTGATCGGTTGAATAAAAAGATCTGAATCAAAAAACTATTGTAAAATCAAATGTGTTTGGCCAAGAAATAAAATAAAATAAAACAAAATTTACTAATGCAATACTACTAATTTGTTGATTGCCTGTGATATCTCGTCATGTCACGTCACGAGGTACATGTACATACTCATATGTACGTGTATGATTATTCATATTGTTCTTCATTTTTATTCGGTAAAAAAAAGAAAAGTATAAAACCTGTTTTTTGATGCCCCACTTACTTCCACTTTCCTTTGGTACTTTCACATAGAAGATGAATATAGGCAAAGTTCAATAAAATAAAACTAAAAAGGCATTACTGTAACATATTTTTTTACCAAAATAACTCCTCTGACCATGGCAATATTTTTACATGCCTTTACATTGTAGATGCATTCATGAAAACTATAAGAATAAGGTGGGTGAAAAATGCTCTGAGAGGATCAGCATGGCCCCGCACAGTGAGAAAACACACCGGCACGAAGCGTCGCGAACTTGTTATCTTCCCGGCGTAAGCGGGAGTAGTTCAAAGAATAAGCCAAACTAATGAGGTTAGGGAGGCCTGGTAACTGACTCCTTTGGTGACTTAGCCCTTGTGGAGCCATCTGTGTAAATAATAATAATAATAAAATATAAAAAGAAAACAAAAAAGGAAACAGTAAAGAAAAAAAAAAAACAAAAAAAAAAAAAAAAAAAAAATAATAATAATAAAATATAATAAATAAAAAAAATAAAAAAATTGGAAAATAAAATATCAAACTATCTGCAGAAGCAAACCTGATAAATCTATATCTCAAGGATTATCTAGTGAAGAAACTAAATAAGTCACAGAATTTCTGATATGCATGGAATAAAAAAAATCCACTAGTCACAAAATGATTACAAATTTCAGACCAAATACAACAGCAAGACATGCACAGCTGCACCAGTTCATTACTCAGCATTACCAATGTATGCGCTTCCAGTTTTGAATCGTGAATTCTGAACCCTTGCTAACACAAATAAGGGTATGATTTTCAGAAAATGGCAGTTAACAGTTAACACATTGGCAGTGCATTGTGGCGACCTTGGAAATGCCTGGGACTTTCCACATCAAAAGCAAGAATAAGATTCTCATTGCAGTTGAAATACCGTGTGGCTCCCAAGCAAGCAATGTCTGAAATTCAAACTTGTTACAAAAATGTGTTATTCAATTTTGTAATACCCAATTCATAAATAACTTTAAAGATGGAGAGCACCACCATAACGACAGCTAATATGAGCGAAAGAAATTGTAATGTCAAAAGTAATTACCCTATTCCTAAAGCATCTGAAATCATTAGAACCTAAGAGTGAATTTATATTACTGATCTAACTAAAAGTTCTTTAAACTTAGGATAAGGCTAGAAAGATTTAAGTAAATACTGTGTAACCAATCCTACTAGTACTATAATTAAGGCCATGCATGACAAAATTTGGTACCAGAGCACCTGATGACGTATAATCTCCCTCTGTAATACATGTTTTTTATTAATGGTATTACTTATATATCAATCATTTCACAATAAACAATGGTGATTATACTCTTTATGTTGTGCTATTTTTATTTTCATAATAATGAAATACATGTGACATTCTCTTGCAGTAATTGGAAACTTGATTAACTAGCTATAAATATGGGAATCTATGATGATGCAAAATAACTTTCTTAACATTATATATACACATTTTACTTCTCAAAGAGTAGAGTAAAGTATTTACTTCTGTGTTAGTACTTGATATCTATACTACTACTACACTGCATCTCTATGAAATAAGGCAAATATGTGATTCTACGGTTAATCATAAGCATTATAGTTGCTTTGATCTATTGCAGAATCTACCACTGTATTTTTGACACAACAGCAAGTTCTGTATTGTGATGTGCTAGATTGAAGGATTCATTTGCGGCAGAGATGTGCCAGAGATAATCTTATTCGCCTGCTCGTAGAAGCACACAAAGTACCTACCTTTGCTTTGATTCATTGGAATAAAACATGAAGTTGCTCGATATAAAAATTATCCAACGAAAGGGTATAAACCTTCTGCTACCGGCCTTTTTGGTGGAGTCGGATCACTTTTGCATTGCATTTTTTTTCTTTCAAAATACAAGCTAGTTATCAGACCAAATATTAAGTATTATTACTTTGCTAACATATCATACATTGACTTATATATCATACCAAGTCTAGAAAATGATAGAGAACGCAACATCTTAAGATGCCCAGCCCTGGCCGAACACCTTACGATGCGGCCCATTTCAGAAGGTTAAGTTATAATTCTATTTTGAACGGGAGGTATAACACCTTTTTACCCTAAAGGACACCACAGTACAGGTCTTCATGTGCACACAGGATGGGAATTTTTTTTTTTTTTTTTAAATCTTTCAACAGTCATCTTTAATGCAGAATTATTTCAACCTGAATCAATTTGATTTTGATATCTATAATATTGATAATTTTCACAATTATTAAAAAAAGTCTGTGGAATATTTTATCCAGTGTGCACAGATACTCAAGAGTAATAATTGTTGCACTTCATCCATTAATTCTTATATAAATAATGTTTTACTAATAGACAATTTGTGCTTCCTCTCTATACAGGATCAAAGGCATAATTTTTTTGTCATTTGTCTTTGATCCCTAAAATCAATAGTCTCAAAACTGCTGACATTGCTAAATCAAATGCAATACTCTTTGTTCTTGATAGCGATGTTACTTTTCACTTCATGAAAAACATTTTTGATATTTGATATCTTTCATCTTTGATAGAACATTAAATCAATAAAAGATTTTGCACAACTTTTAAAAATAATTACGATACGTCGTTTATATATTAAAATAAGCTTTATGATACAAATTACATAACATTACAGTACTTTGGATTCCATAAACAATAATTTTCTTTTCTCCTTTGCATAAATTTCCTTTTTATCATCTGACTGATACCAAAAAAATTGCAAGTCCCTGTTGCAAAACATATTGACTGATGTTTAACTCTAACACAGGTGTGTACCCGCATAGGATAGAAGACACAAATTTCTGATTCATAACATCCTACTTAATAGTTATGGTTGAAAGTCAATAATTTCTCAAACTATGTAAACAAACAGAATGACTGGTACATCCATAAAAAATTAATTATGCAAAGTTATCTGTCATTTCATCATTATTTGGCTTTCCAAGAGGCTATAACAGATATATAAATATGACGATACATTTGCTACATTGAAAAGTGGAAACAAAACTTCTAATCTTAGTCACAAAAATATCAAAGACAGGCACTGGTTCAATCGGTCATTTTGTTGCTTTGTGGCATGACCAAGTAATCCACGATCCAAAATCACTTTTGTAACCTGCCTTAGGTATCAGCACTTACTTAACATGTGGATCTGTTTATGTTTTTAAATAAAGATTTCTAATAACCTCTTCCAAATTTAACAAGAAAAAAAGTCCCTATTTTAAAATGGCTTCAAAAAAGAAATAGAAAGAAGAGAAATTGCATTCCCTTTCGTCATTATTTTAAATTACTATAATAAAAGGGTTTCAACTGCTGTTGTAACAAATCAATTCTGGCAGATGACATACTTTTATGCAATACCTAACATTCTATCTATTCAGTACATATGGATATGTGGTTATGAAAATTTCATGTGATATTAAAGGCAGTAAAAAGTATTATCTATTACCACATAAAAGAAAAGAAAAGAAAAGAAAAGAAAAGATGTCACCAGTTTCTCAACACGTCTTAATTTAGTTTCACTAGTGTCTTTATTTTCTAGTTTTATCTCACTTTAAACAGTTTAAGAAATTATATATGTTGCAGTAAAATACTATGTATTTTACACGTGAGCTGAGGCCATCTCCCTGCTTGCTCCCTCAAGTGTTTATGTACAAAATACGGAACAAAAATATCATTTAATTCATATTCAAAAGGAACCTGGAAAGTTTCCACAGTGACATAAATATACTACTCAACAGACAACTGACTTGCCTTATGTAATTCTCTGTAGGTATCTGTTCTATGAACCATTAATAAAAATAAATTGTGATTAGAAACCATTAAATAGGCATTTGACCAGGAGTTACATAAGTTAAATAGGCATACAAAATTAACTATCAATCACTAAAGAAACTAAAATACAAATTGATTTGCCCAAAGCCTGCTTCAGCTGCGACTCAAAATAGGAGACTGAAATCTGGTTCAACCAATAGCATAGCCTTCGTGATATTATTTTTTAAATTCTATAATTCCAACCAACAATATGGAGAGTAATTTCTATGGTTCTACAAAGAGGCTGCATGGCGGCTGTCATCTCACAGCTTCCACAGCAGTTTCACGGCATTGATGATCCCGACATCAGTGTACGTGAAGTAGCAGAGGCCTCCCAGGGTGAAGAAAGACAGGGCGTAGACTGCGCCTACGGCCAACTTGGGGATCACTTTGCCGAATATGCTTGGGCGCACGTAGTCCACGACAATGGCTTCAATTCCCCTGCAACATTTATGCCCTTTTTTTAGCGCTGGAATTCTTGTCTGAGAAGCTTGTTATATATCATACATATATTTATATTATCTTTTTTAAATCCATTAGACAGCAATCTCTGGTCCCAGGATGGACTGGAGTGGACTAATGGTGTAAGGCATTCAAAAGTCCTTTTTCGATAAGTATATTGATAATAATGGTAATAACTTCGATAGTTAATAATAACAATAATAACAACAATAATATCAATAAAAATGGTAGTAATTATAATGACTTTAGAAGCGGTAATGACTGTAATAGAAATTTTTAAAAAATCTTGAAATGGTAGTAATGATAATGACTTTAGAAGCGGTAATGACTGTAATAGAAATTAAAAAAAAATCTTGAAAATCCAAGGAAATACAAGTTCAGGGAGGCCTACTAATAGACTCCTAGATGATTTTGTGATTATGAAACCCTTTGTAAAAAATAAAGTAAAAAAATAAATAAAACAAAACAAAACCATGGTGGAGAGTGCGTATGTCCCCAGCATCAATGGTTAGAAAAAACAAAACAAAAAAGAAAATGTCAAATTAGATTGACAAAATTGCTTGGCCCAATATATCTCCAAGACCACTTTATTTCCAAGTAAACCATATAGAGTTGGTGGAGGTGGGAGGTGAGAGGAAAGAGGAGAGAGAAGTTCTTGAAAATGTCCCTTAAAAATCAACACTTTCCGTGATAGAACCTGCTCCTACATAGAAACACGTATTCAAGTATTCAAGCACTTACCAGTGTGAGTGAACAGTCATAGTGAGTGCCAGGAAGTACTCTGCCGAGGGGGTGGGCCACATGACAGCAACGGGGATGGCGCCCAGCAGAATGACAGAGAGGATGCGCTCAGCAGTCCAGTGTAACACATGGTCGTGGCCTGCCTGTTCGATCTCTGGGGCTGCCTTAGTCACGGGCGAGACGCTGAAGTGCTTGGCCTGGGGGGAGGGGGGGTCACTTTAGTCAGTCTCTGAGTAAAATGCCATTTCTCAATTTTTTGTTTCATTTTTTTCTTTTAGTTGTATATTTCCTGGATCCATAAAGTGAAAGTAGAGAAAGAGTAATACCTGGTATGGTACAACAGCCTGTGAGGTTCTCTGTGTAGTGACGACAGAGAGAGCCGCAGGTGCACGGTACAAGCCATTTAATCGCAGAGCACCAAACCGACTGCTAACAGAGCCTGAAAGAAAGCAGCATGATATTAATTTCCCTTACTCTGAATATTTATGATCTAGAGCTTTTCAAGGTACAAACTTGCCAAATAAATAATTATGCAAACTGTACCCATGGGTGATGTAAGCAATACCTCTCTTCTCTCCTTATTAGGGCTGAGGAGTCAGAACATCAAACCTTTGATTCTAACTATGAATTATTCATTTGTAATGAGAATAATAATATAATGCCTACATTGACTGAAAGCACTCACTGGCAAGTGGAAACCTGACGACTTGGAAATAAGTCAATATCATTTAAAATCTTATATTCTGAAAAAGGAAAAGTGAGTTATTCAAATCCGTACCTTTGAAACTAAATTTTTTACCACTTGAACCTAAAATTTACAATCTACATTTATTTTGGGTTGGAGTTTGTATATTTTTGTCAACTTTGGCTCCTGTAACCCAATAATTGCTCTCAATTGTGACCATAACTAAAACTGCACAGCCATGGTAAAAGACACTAAAATTTGTTTTATTCCCATAAGACATGAAGTGTTAAATTTTATGAAAGAAAAAGGTTAGAATCCTTTTTTATCATGAGAGCACCTAAATTTCATTTCAACTATTGTGAACATGGGGCTTTCTGTACAAATTTACTAGTCTGGCATGGAACATGAACATTTACTATTTCTTTTTCATTGTATTTTTCATAGTAGAAAAAAGTAAATACATAAATAAAAAAATAAATGGCTTTTTAATGGCTTTATCTGCTTACAGACATCACCTAAAAATAATACTGCAAATAATACTGAAAAAGTAACAACAGTCCTCTTATCAGAAGATAAAATTCCTATCTCACAGTTAACCACCATTTCATTGTTCAAGCACTATGCTCTATAAAATCAACTCTTCTGAAAAGTCCTTAACAAATGGGTTGAATTAAAAGAGGAAACCACTAAGCAACACTTATAAAATCAATGCCTTTTTTTTTTTTTAACTTCTGCAACAGGGATTTCTCATGGGGTGAGATCAATATTGTAATGCATTTTCCTTTTGTTGAAATTAAGCTATTTTCGTGCAGTTGCATAACTAGGACATCATATCAAATGCTAATTAGTATCATTTTACTAGTATATCACATATCAAACCATAAGTCTATATAGTAATAGAAAAAACAACCACATCTTATGAAGCTTCACCCAGTTGACAACAAATTGATGCCAACAGCGATTTTGACCATATGCAAGGCATGTAAGGTGCCACTGTCAGTTTGGCTGAGTGGAGTTCATATAGCTGTGAATACTTAGTTTTTTCTCGGTTGCAATAAAGAAAATGTTTTGCCGAACAAAACTACGGGAATTATTTGCCTGAAAATTGTCATAGCAATACTAGTAGCTGCAATAAGTCTCACATGATGAAACATAAAAGAGGGGAGAAGACTTCTAGTACTATAACATATAAATGAGCAGGAGTTGGGTGGCTGCAGGGCAAAGCACAAGCCTCCCTTATTCCACCAAACGAATGACAGCCCCACATCAATTACATAAGCTAAGATGTGGCTCACCTCAGAAGGATTAATAAGATTAGAGAAACTACTCACTCCCAAGGACATAGTAAAATACAAGAGCTTAACCCATCTGTGACAGGCATTTTCGTGGGGTTTGATCACTTTCATATTGCATTTTTCTGTTTGTTGAAATTATAAGCAATTTATTTCTTCAATCATAGTGATCTATTATACCAAAAGATAATTAGTATCACTTTGCTAATATATCACAAATAGACTCCTATTTCATATCATAGGTTAAGAATATAATAGAAAACACACACATCTAAATAGTCCCTCCACAGGTTGAACATCTAGAAAATGCGTCCTATCTCGTAATGGTTAAGAAAGAAATGTTTGGGCAGATTGACTATTTATCTCAAGCTTTCTGCTGTATCCATGTTATCATTACCTTGGGTTAGGTCAGTCTGACTAATCTGACAGGAGACGAAAGAGGAAATTATTGAAAACCATTCTTTTTTTCCCCTTTTTTTTTCTGTACAAGATGAAAGCCAATTTTGAAGACAATCTAACGGAAAGCGTATATTCCAATCCATACCTATCATACAGGTGATGAATAGTGCGTGTACTTTCACTTCTTTATGTTCTTCTTTGGGCAATCAATGAGCACGTATGGAATTTGATCACATGGGCACACATTTTACCATAATGCTTGAGGCAATCCCACTACTTGTTGTAGAAAGATGCATTTTGGTGCACCTGGATTGGGAATGCAAAATGCAAATGCAAAAAATGTGCAAAAAATGTACACAGAAAAAAGATGTTTTGAAAGTTGGTCTATAAGTAAAAGTTTTATACCCATATGAAAATGTCTAGAAAAAATAAAATAAAAATAAAAAAGACAATTTTGCTTTTGCACTACAAGATAGAGTAATACATTTTCACATCACAAAAGTCTATATCTTTATGTAACATTACCATCTATAATGCACATCCTTGTATTAGTCTTATTATTTGTTATTAGTAGCTGACTTTGGTGTTACTTTGAAATGAAGGGATACCAATCATACCAATGTACAATGAAAAAAGAAAAAGAAAAAGAAAGAACAAGAAAAAAAACATGACTTTTCTTGAAATTTCCTTATCATTAGCCAACTCTGAATTATATTTCTGACAAATATGAATGTTATAGCTCAATGCTCTAGCTAACACTGATGTTATGTTATGCAAGAAACAAACCAAGTCATCACCATGGCTTTCAAACATTTGGTATTCTGGCAAAGGTAGACAAAATGAGACTAAATAACCTAACAACATGTCATTCAGTCTAGTCCATACCTTACTCTAAATTTATTACAATGAATTTTGTTCATTACTCTGGAAAAGGTAAGCCTCCATCACTTACATATGTTCTAGAAGGATTGAGCTTAAGACTGGTTCTTCATTTGAACACAATTCAGCGAGGAGGGCTGTCCCTGCATACAATAGCTGTGATCATGGCCATGGAAGTCTCATTTTAACCCAGTCATGATGGGGGTATTCCAGCCTTGCATGTTACAATGCGGGGCTCTCGAACGCATAGGCCTAAATCAGTTAAATAAACGACGCCGTATGGGGTCACCCAGCTAACGGGCCTTGAATGCGCTGTACTGTAGTGTACTACCCGTCCAGAGAGGGTTAATTTGTCTTTAATGAATCTATAAAATAGACATATATATATATATATATATATATATATATATATATATATATATATATATATATATATATAAAATATATATATATATTTTTTACCCACTAATGCCAGGGGTATGAATCATCTCTTTAGGGTTTTTATTTTTTTATTTTTTATACAAATATGGTTTCACATGGACTTTGCCATTGATGAATGAATTATTAGGCATCACCTCACTTCCTTACCCACTTTCTTGAATTTTATGAGGAAAAAAAATCTATTATTATTGCTGTTCATCATATCATCATCATAATCTTTATTATTACTCTACCAATATCAATAATGATGATAACAGTAATAATAATAAAAACTTTTTCCCAAGCAGTTGAGCACTTTTGGAGAGACACTCGCACTCGCACTCGCACTCGCACTCACACAAACACACACTCCCAGCATCATGAGTTAAACCGCAACAACTATGTCATGTTTTACACCTATTGTCCATGATTCTACCTAGAAGAGATATGGTAGTAATTTTGTTGTTATATGATCATTTTTCTTCATATCACACCACACCCCTATCTTATTTAACCTCTAAAGGGCAAAAAGGGTCTTCACAATTTGTGCAGAGCTTGATTTTACACATTATGCATGCCATGTTCAGGTATGTTTAATAGTAACTGAAGAGCGGAGCTTCCAAGTTGAAAAAGATATCCCTTGAATATGAAAGAAAACTTACTGAAATATGTAAAAAAAAAAAAAAAAAAAAAAAATATATATACTATATATATACTATATATATATATATATATCTATATATATATATATATATATATATATATATATATATATATATATATATACACACATATACATATATAAATATATCTATGTATCTATAAAATTAAAAGAAAGAAAGAAAAAAACAAAACTGAATGCTATTACAAGTAGCTCAGCCATGCCAGGAGGCACTTTAATGAAGGGAGTGGGTGGCATTTAAGGGAGAAGGAAGCAGGGTATGGGATGGTAAGTGTATCAGTGTCCAACGCCTTGGAGGATATATTTAGAAAGAGGATTGGATGGGAGAAACCACCTAGACACACAGAATTGGGTCTTCTGATTGCCACTTATAAGTAGACCCTTCTTAGCCTGCATTTCATGGATGTGAATTTGGCAAAATATTACTGTAATATAATATTCAAAAGTTTAAAATCAACTTTATATCCTTAACAGTGCTCTACTCTAAATTCTCTCTCATCCTCAAAGTCCATTTTCTGTATTTGGTAAATCTTGCAACTGCTGGAGACTGTGACTTAGGGACTCTGCAAATGTAACAAACCCCAACTACATGTATTTTGGCAATAACAAATCTATCTTGCTAGAATACATTTGGTGTAGGACAGTGTAAACAAACTTTCTCATGCCATACTGAGCTGAACACTCATCCTCAGTGTGTGGGTGGGGTGGTGTGTTTTCCGATTTGATATAGTCATCGTCACTCATCTAATGACACATCAAGCTCACCTACACTCATCAGGATCATCCAAATCGCTATCATGAGGAACGGACTCCTACTCACCACAAGATTGAGAGGGAGAGGGAGAGGGAGAGGGAGAGGGAGGGAGGATTGGAGGGAGGGAGAGAAAGATAGAGAGAGAGGAAGGGAGGGAAAGAAAGAGAGAGAGAAAGAGAAAGAGAGAGAGAGAGGGAAAGAAAGAGAAAGAAAGAGAAAGAAAAAAAGAAAGAAAAAAAGAAAGAAAGAAAGAGGAAGAGAGGGAGGGAGGGGGAAAGAGAGAGGGCGAGAGAGGAAGAGAGCGAGTGTTTCATCCATGAGGACAGTTAAAACACACTTAACAAGTGTCTTAGTAGCTAACAGCCTTAAAATAAAGTGAGTATGCATGTTCTCTAAAAGATATTTTTCATAGAGAATAGGTTTTAGGACATGAAGAGGTCATTAGCAATATGCAGCATTAACCCACTCACAATGGGGGCATTCCAGCCTTGCATGTTACAATGCCAGGGCTCTCGAAGGCATAGGCCTAAATCAGTTAAATAAACGACGCCGTATGACGTCACCCTGCTAACGGGCCTTGAATGTGCGGTACCTGTGGTGTACCACCCGTCCACAGAGGGTTAATTATCATATTTCCTGTATTGACATTGCAACATAGGAAATACAGGATTCCCAAAAGTGGTTCAGTTTGCAAGTCATTTCAAGGCTGACATGAAGCTTTTATTTTTCATAATCTTTTTTTGAGGGAAGGGGGTGACAAGGGGGGGCCAACTGCAAACTTCTTTCTAGGCACAAAATCCCACAAAATACAAAAAGGGAAATCCTGAAACAAGGACTGTGCAGAGATTGAGAAATACTATGGTAATGAACACATAAAACAGCCATTACTGGGCATATAAAATCATTTGCGTGAGAAGGCAAGCCTGTAAATATTCAGACTAGTGTCGCCCTACCAAATATAGCAATACAGACACTGATGCATTCCTTTCGCCCTCTACATTTTGCATTTGAAGGAATTATTGTGCAGGAACCTCCAAACCCCATAATCTGGTCTCGTATTGTAGGGGAGGGCATGAAATACAACATGGGAAGACAGTACTGATAATGTGATTCCTGACACAGTATTATTCGGAGTATGTCCCTAAAATGTAGATTATCGTGCGAAGTCTCAGCAATTTCCATTTGGTGCTCTGGCAAAAGGCAACACACATCTTTCACCATATATTCTGCTATGATTGATCATGGAAGACTCCGTGCCAATTAATTAACGAATATTAAACCAGTCCTAGCTCTCTCTCCAGTCAAAATATTTGCCATTGAGATCTATTGACCCAATTTCCCATATAATATTGAATAAAACTGTAAAACCAGAGATCGAAATATATGCTCAATGTGTTACACGAATTCACAGAACAATGCCAAAGTAAGATCAACTTCAAAAACCCGTATTTTTCGGGGAAAACTGGATTAGCTAAACGGTTGCGTCATAATTTGCCATCATTTTCGTAAACAAATCCGGCAAACCTCAGCCAACGGTAGGAAAAAAGGTCAATAAATATTTAGTTATCACAATTTCAAGATCTTTTATACTCTCAATCAGTACTTTCCACTTCCATCTACCTCTGAGAGTGATAAAAAGAGATAATTAGTGATATAAACACTTAGAAATTGCCTTACAGTTTTTGGAGAGCGCTCGGAGGGTTAGTAGAGCCGCCATGTTCGTTCCAGCTGTTCAGGGAGAGACAACGAGCTTAATATTTTGTCTACCGGTCTACTTTCATTTTGGATGAAATACTTGTTTTATTATTATGTTCGTATTTTTTATTATTCTCATTTTTTTATTGATATCATCTGGGGAAGATCTTTCATTTTAGTTGGGATTTAGGGTAATTTAAGGGGATACCAATGCAATGGTATTTTGTGATCACTATTAGTCTATTTATTTATTTGTCTAAGTTTGTCGCAAAATAAGAATATTAATGAAGGTTTGAAATACAGTACCCGATCAGATGAATAATTGGATAAGACAATAATCAGTCAGGACTTATGACCTTTCCATAAATGCCGTTAGATAAGAAATACAAGATCAATGCAATTGTATGCGCAATTGCACACTCACACGCAGGCAAACATGTACACACACACGCACACACACACACACACACACACACACACACACACACACACACACACACACACACACACACACACACACACACACACACACACACACACACACACACACACACACACACACACACACACACACACACACACACATGTGTATGTGTGCAAAATCCGTTTAAGCGTATGCGTGAGTACGTATGTACTCATGTACATGAGTGTGTACATGTGCGTGTGTGTGTATATGTTGTGTACATACGTGCGTATTGTAAATATTCGTGCATGTATGTGTACATGTATGTACGTGTGCGTGTGTGTATGTGTAGTGTACATAGGTGCGTACTGTAAATGTTCGTGCGTATGTGTATTTATGTGCGGAAGCGAATACTGAACCTACAATCAGATGCCAAGAACGCCGCGGTGCCAGTGCCAGAGGACGTACCTTCTCTTTGATGTGTTTCTCTCCTTCGTTAAACCGCTTTCCTTTGAGGTGAGATTTCTCTTTCTCTTTCATTTTCTGTCTGTCTGTCCGTCCGTCTCTCTCTCTCTCTTTCTCTCTCTCACACACGCACTAATACACACACACATTATACTATATATATATACTTTTATATATATATATATATATATATATATATATATATATATATATATATATATATATATATATATATATATATATATATTTGACCAACATACTGAGATCAAGGTGCCTGTTACAATCACATGTAGCACGCTACTTCAGTGTCATGAATATCACTTCACTTTAGCGAGGTTTACAGTAATGTCAAGTGAAGATTATATATAAATTCGTTCTATAAAAATGTCACTACAATCATTAAAGTAACTGCTGTTAGATTAAATATACTATTAGATATACTTACACAATGAGAAAAACAAAACAAAACAGCTGTACTTCCAAGTTAG
>BOPN01002344.1:127500-150000 GCA_017312705.2 Penaeus japonicus | reverse complement strand
CATATGATGGCCATCTTCCCTATGACCAGCTTGATATTTTTAATAATTGTCAGATAATACTGTAATAGATAAGCTATGTCTGCCATCACAGAAAGGAATATGTGACAAGACTGATTGCTCTCACATACATGCATGCACACCTACATATGTACGTACACACCTGTACATACATGCCTGCGCAGCTGAACATACAAGACAAAAATGAATGTTCTTTTTTTCCCTTTCTCTCCTTTGCTCTGATCCGGGGATTCAGGTGCGAAAGATAAGCAAAATTACAAGGGATAAAGAATGGATGATAACAAGAGGGACGTATTTATGAATTTATAGTTTGTGATAGCACACATGCTAACACACACAATGTGTTTTTATATATATATATATATATATATATATATATATATATATATATATATATATATATATATATATATGTGTGTGTGTGTGTGTGTGTGTGTGTGTGTGTGTGTGTGTGTGTGTGTGTGTGTGTGTGTATGTGTGTCTCTCTCTCTCTCTCTCTCTCTCTCTCTCTCTCTCTCTCTCTCTCTATATATATATATATATATATATATATATATATATATAATATATATATATATATATATAGTTTATACACATATAATTTTTGTTCATCTATTTAACTATCTAAATGAACGTATATCAGCACAAATGAACTTTATATGTTTACACACACACACACACATACACACTATATCATACTCCAGCTTGATTATCCGAGAGACCTACATAGACCGGAAGTTGCTTGATAAAAAAACTCGCTATGGCCGAATGCTCAATCCGGCTACGGTCACGTGATCAACGGCATCGCTTGGCTTGGATCGTATAGTGTTATTGGCTTGAGAGAGAGAGAGAGAGGGAGGAGGGGGTACTTAGTCATGTGATCAGTATCAAAGGTTAGCTAGGATTCTGCAGCGTCTTTTGGCTTAGCTATCTATGGCTGCCTCGAGTGCGCTGTTCTTGGGCCAAGAACAAAGCTTTCTTAAAAATTTACTTCTACTATTCATTTTTGGATTGCTTACGCCTGATGAGGAACTTTCTTTAAAAAGTTCGAAACGTCGCGAGTTTTTCCTTTCAATTTGTGGCAGTGTTTTATTAAAGACTTACTAGGCTTACCCACAAGGCAGACCACTGGCTCCTGCTTTATTTCCCGAGGTGCTCGCCGGTTCAGAGGTTAAGCTTTTCTTTCAATGTGTGTAACTGAGTTTTGCTTATTACCTTCCTGATAATATAGGTCGTGTCATAAAATCAAGTGAGAACATACTATATCTTATCATTATTGTGAGGTCTCTTAGACAAATAAACACTAAACGAGAGTATCATACAATATACTATATATATATATATATATATATATATATATATATATATATATATATATATATATATGTATATACATATATATATGCATACTTATGTATATATATACCTGTATATATACACAGTTAGATGGACAAAACAGCTAAAAAAGTGGAAACAAACAAGCGTCACGTGAACAAAAATATCATCAATGCCATACACCGTCCTTGATTGTTTTTCTGTGTATATATATATATATATATATATATATATATATATTGCTACAGCACAAATAATATACCAAAAGTATTTGAAAATTCTGCTTAGATTTTTAACAGAGATCTGAATGTAATGCAAATAGCAAGTGTTCTGTATAAGGTAATTTTAGATTATTTGCTGAGATCTTCAAGCAATTATTTGAATTCAAGATGGGGTCTGAATATGAAACTCATTATTTCATAAACCGAGGAGAAAAACGTTTAAACAATTGATTTTTTCTAAAATGAAAGTAGCACCCTTGATGAAAGAAAGTATCCCTTGAGAATGAGAATCCAAGAAAATATATGAATTTGTTTAATATTCATCTAAAAGATAAGATAATAGAGAGAGAAAGATGGAGGGCTAATTTTTACTGATAAGAAGGGGTAAAGGGGTGGGAGATCAGGTGGAGGGTTAATCACATTGGGAAAGAAGAGATAAAAGAGAGAAAGAAAGTGTTGGATTAAACGCACTGAAAATAATGAGGGAGTTATGAGAGATTTGATTTGATTTTGAAATGTTTATTCATACTATATACATTGTATACACATGAATAGGCATAGGAACAAAGCCTAAATGATTTGTACAGTTCATGTTAGATTCTGAGACATACATTGTTGGTAAAGCAGATATTACTGTGACCCTGTCAATCAATAAGCTAGGGCAAAGCTATACATAAGACATAGTAGTGCATGTATATCACTCTAGAGAGACCTTGCAATTTTATCTATTACAGGCAAAGTCCTTGTGTTTACGTAATATATCTGATATTCTGACAAGAAGGGGTGGGGAGTGAGAGACGATAGGTGAAATATACTGATTAAGGATAAGAAGAAAAAAAAGCTGAATGTTTCATTGTGCTGATGGGAAGGATGGAGCATTAACAAAGATAATGTTGAGACTGATAGGTTAGATATACGAAGAAGAGGAAGGGAGTTGCCCAAGAAACGTGGCGACATTTCTTCCTCGTGTCATCTTCAAATCTCTCCTAAATAGCCAACTAATCTAGTTAATACTCGGTCATATAATTTACACAGGCATAAACAAGAGTAAAATGGGTTTACACCTTATTTATTAAAGTCGGGCTTAAACGAGGGAGACCAAAGACTAGCCTTTATAAAGAGACTCTCAAGAAGTTGTGTGAGGTTGATGGCATGGCAGATAAAACAAACAAACAAATAAACAAACATGAATCACGAGAAATAAGGACATAAAAAAGAAACACAGCCTGCTAAAATAAAAACTACATTTATCTTAAATTGTAAACAAGGTTGAAATTGTTCTAGACTACCCCAAAATTGCCGAAATTATGATAAAACCACTAAATGATGCTAAATACACACACACACACATGCACACACACACACACACACACACATTAAACACTTAAACATACCACATGTCACGATTTGATATTCACAAACACACACATCGTGAGTGTGCATTCCTATTCTTTACAAGGCACACAACAAACACATTAAGGGGTGATGAATTGAAACGCATATCATCCAATTTTTAACCGCAAATATTTTTACTTAAAATGATTAATGAGCATCTGTCATACTTCAACATCCATAATTTTCATAGAAGTGGATACCAATTCATGAAACATATATTCATACCGTACATGCTGTAAATTCTAAGTTTTTCTGAAATAATCTTGTTAATCCACATACAATGCAACTCGTCCCATGTAAATCCAAAGTGTAAATTGAGAAGATTGCATCAGAAACTTTCCCCATGCACTTTCATGAGGGAAGTTTTAACGTAAGATCATGGTGGCAGAAGAGGTCAGTTTAAATCTCTCTCTCTCTCCCTCTCTCTCCGTCTGTCTGTCTGTCTGTCTGTCTCTCTCTCTCTCTCTCTCTCTCTCTGTCTCTCTCTCTCTCTCTCTCTCTCTCTCTCTCTCTCTCTCTCTCTCTCTCTCTCTCTCTCTCTCTCTCTCTCTCTCTCTCTCTCTCTCTCTCTCTCTCTCTCCCTCTCTCTCTCTCTCTCTCTCTCTTTCTCCATCACGATGTTTTCCATCTCCAGAGCTTTCTTAACCGGCACAGGACATGGAATATATATCACCACCAAAGAAGGACTCATGCAACATTGATGAAATGGTACAGATATTGCTGGAACAGGTACAGAGACAAAGACAATTACGACAGTTGTGGCAGATCATCGTCTCTCAATTTAAGAAAATAATTAATCTGAGTTTAGAGTAATTCAAAATTATCTTCCTCGCCGCTATCATTCCTTTGCCTGGTTGCTCTTGTCATCTATCCAAATGACTTGCTAAAAATGCATTCGTTTACCTATCCCAGAAATTATCTACCCATCCATATATCTATTTCTACCACACCCCGCCCCCCCTCCCACTCTCTCTCGTTTTCTCCTCTCATCTCCCGAGTCGGAAACCGGCAAAGGAAATTCACAACATTTCAAATCTATCATATTCCTCTGAACTATTTACAAATGCTCAGTCCAGTTACGAAATGAATAGTTCCACCTTCATAAATACGAGAGAGAGAGAGAGAGAGAGAGAGAGAGAGAAAGAGAGAGAAAGAGAGAGAGAGAGAGAGGGAGAGAGAAAGAGAGATATAGAGAGAGAGAAAAAGAGAGGGAAAGAGAGAGAGAGACAGAGAGAGAGAGAGAGAGAGAGAGATAGAAAGAAAGAAAGAAAGAAAGAGAGAGAGAGAGAGAGAGAGAGAGAAAGAGAGAGAAAGAAAACACTGGGCTAACCCTTTTAATATGCTCTGCACTGGGTAAAATAACACCTACGCACGGTTGCATATACGAGATCTTACCGCTATCTTGCCGAACAAATAAGAGACACGCAAGCAGATACGGGGAAAGAGCGTTAGTTGGTGCAATATCAACGAACATGAATCAACGACCAGGAGATATTATGAGCACATCAAAAACGCTCTTCCGCGGAATATTCGCTTGCCTCCCCGCAGACCTCAGTTGCCTGTTATTAAAACCAACAAGAATAACAACAGCTCAGAGGAAACGCGTGTGCGAAAGACACAAAAGAAAGGGAGGTAATTCTTCTGTGCGCGCGTGGGGTATGTTTTTGCATGTATTTTATGTATATATATATATGTGTGTGTGTGTGTGTGTGTGTGTGCGTAACACATACAAATATGTATGTTTGTACATACGTATATATTCATATCTATATATGTATCTATATATATATATTTTTTTCCCGACTTCATATGTTATCCAGGAAAAAAAAGAGAAAATTCCCCGAAGGAACGAGGTCTTCTCGCCTCCGAAAGTCTCGTTCAAGAACCATTAAAGGAATGAGACTCTTTCAACCCAAATTACTCCGTGTCCTGGAGAGAGAATCATTCGCTATCACCATTATCCGGTGGTCGAAAATATCAACTATAGTATTATTAGCTAAACAATAGTGATTATACCTGGGATAGCAAAAACATGTTCGGAGAAATTATGAGAGATAATATATTTTCTTCCTTTTTCCAATTTTGATATTACTTGTGAAAGAGCAGTAATGTTGTTATTAGTTATTGTTATAATGATAATAATAATGATAAAAAATAGTAATGGGAGATTCAGATATCCTGTCTGTGGAGCTGTAGGACCCCAGCATGTCCTGCAGCCGCTGCACTTCGTTGCATGATCTTTTGAAGGCTGTTGACTTCCAAGATCTGCTTATCAATCTGCAAGTTCATTCCCCTGGATGCTAATGTGTACCTTAACAGAGCTTTCTTTGAGCTCTTGTGAGAATAGTGGCCAGTAGGTAGATATTGCTATTGGGCAAGCCTTGTCAGCTGTCAATAGCCACAAGCAATTGGTATGAATGAGGTGTCTCTCCTTCTATTACCTCATCCTCTCATGATGGCGACAACCTATGCTTGTAGCGAGGAGGAATTGTCTTTCATCCGAATGTACGAAGCCTTGTCCCTTGCTTCAAAACCGGCGTCTACAGTGCGGGTACTGGCGAGATCCTTCCGTGAAGTATGTGATACCACCTGGAGGAGTGTTAGATCCGATGATTCTCTCCATATCTGCCTTCAGTAGGTGGATTTTTTTTTTTTTTTGTGTGTGTGTGTGTGGGGGGTATTTTCATAAGCGAGATCTCGATCATAATCTGTTCCCATGGCGGGGGTAAGGCAGGGTGGAGAGAGCCTTTGCGATTCTGTCATGAATGTGGTCTGCGTGAGCGTCAAATTCTTCTTGTTGATGAGGAGGGGCTGTTCTGGAAGCGGCAGGTCTGGGAGGATAAGTCTGAGCCTCAGGGTTCTTGACCTACACTAGAGGTCCCTTTTGTGGAGTTGTGGGACTCGGGCTAGCTCGCACGTGTTTGTCACCAGGAATCTGATGAGGCTTCCAGGGTGATATAGCCATGATAGTGCGCTTGTCATTAAGTCGTCAGGTATAACTTGCTAATTCAATATACAATGAGCACTTCATCTACCCTCTCATACCCCCACCCACCACCAAATCCATCAAAGAAAAGCTGAGTGTTAGAGATAATCTGTCTAACGGCCAAAAGGGTAATAGGAGACTACACACTGCCACTACCTCATGCTAAAGACAATATCATTACCGTGACAGCTTAACCCTATTTCAGTCAAGGAGACGAGCCAATTAGCCCAATTAACCTTGGACCAAGCCACCCGTCTTGTTAGAATAACAAACCAAAGAGACGTGTTGCAAGCCTATTGCTCAACCTCCTGACCTTCCTTCCGTCTTCTATCTGACAGGGATGCTGCGCGTCTAACGAATAGGGATCCCACGGACGGCAAATACATTGGTATATAATGTCCCCCAGATGGGCGATCCTTGGTGTGCGACACCTCCACTGGATCGGGATGTAGGAACCGCATGTAGGAGCTCTCCCAGTCTCCCTCCCACGGAACCCTTAGCTAGGAAGACTGCCTCAACGGGAAACTGAAGGGCTGTGATCATAGGTAGTCGCCTGGGGAAGAAATTCAGGGACCGACACTTTATCAATAAGATTCCTTTTGTGGAAAACTGTGAACTAACGCATTTTATGTTTATCTTTTAATAATGGAGGCATTAAAGTACACCCCCCGGTAGAAACGTCTCTTTAACGACCCATTAATGTATTTTTTGTTTATTCTGCAATCTAGTATATATTGTGGTTATACAGTAGGATATATTCCAGATACGCCAATTGGTAATATTTTCCATATTCACTAAATGAAATATGTCACACCTAAATTTGGAATTTAAGATAAAATTTAATTTTGCATTTATACCTGGGTCAACCAATCTTAAATGACAATATATACACCCTACAAATTCACATGGATTATCTGCACGTATTTATAAACTGCATTTCTCTATATGATAAATAGGCTGTACTAAAGATATTGAGCTCTCGTAAGTATAACAAAATAATTCTGAAGATTTTCTTACTATATAATCACAAAATAATGTTTAATTTAATAAGCAAGATTTGCAAAGACGTTCCACTCTGAAGTAATTACAGAAACCGGCCAGAATGCACGATGCAATGTTTCTCAGTTGATATATATTAAGTTTACTTATTACATCATATGGTATATTTTAAGTACAAAACTCATAATATTCATTAATGACTAACACTTGTTCTAATACCTAACATATTTATTCTGTTTATGGTAGCAATGCATAGATCTTATATATCAACTTTATGTATGTATTATATGTGTGTTCTATACCAAGTTCAAAGAGTGCGGTAAGTTATACAGTGAGATGCAGGTAAGACTGAAACACAAATTTAGTTTTAGATAACATAGTTTACCATACAGATGTACACTCCGTTTTCTATGCCAGTTCTATTGACAGTTCTATTGACATGTTCTATTGACATGGCTTGCTCTTTTCAGAGCAAGCCAACGATTTCCAATATATGACAATATGAAGAGGCCTATTCTAGTTGTAATTTTATTATACATATATTTAAATATGTATCTATGTATGCATATCTAAGTGTACATTCATGTATATGGAACACAAATTTGGATGATTATATTTCGTATGTGACATTCACTTGTATTTAAAGAAGCAAATCCAAGTCCACAATACTCCAATATCTCTTGTACACAATCAGGTCATGCTTCTCTGATTAGGTCATATTGATTGTACATTTGTCAGGTCACGTGTGTAGACGCCTACACGCAGGATCGGTTTTGAACGTGGGTCATGCAGATAACTTTTATTAGGTTAAAATGAAAACGGTCATATACCTATTACTCATAATTGTAAAATACTTATCTGGCGTAGGAAAAAAAGAGAAAGAAAAATATGCACACTCATACACCTATAGATGTATGTGTATAACAGATAAATATCAGTCAAATGACTCGTTAAGTGTATCATAACAAGATCTCAGTAAAAAACAAAACAAAAGACGAACGAGACTTTATTCTTTCCAGAGAAAGAATAAGTGATGTAACAATAATAATTATACTTTATATTTTTTTGGAATGGAGAAAGAAAGGAACGGAGAAAGAAGGGGAAGAACAAAGGTTCAAGAAACTGGAATAACAGAACACGAGTTCCGACGCATCGTAGACTAGAGAAACACGTCAATCGAAAAGGATTTAGAGGGCAGAGACCATGGTTTAAGATTATCTTTTTGTTTCGTACAGCGATCCTTTGTGGGTAATTGTTCGATTGGCATGTGTTTCTTTGGTTGGCATCTTTTCAGGGAGATAAATAAATAGATATGACTGAGTAACTTCACGACGCAAGAGAGACAATTAACACGTTTCTCGTATTGAAACGCATTAATTACACCTCTTGCTTTGTTTATTCAGTCTCAGTTATATTTTTATAGCTCTGTTCACATTATTTTCCTTTTTGAAATTTACATTCTTGGCCTAGGATTTTCCATATTTGCAATATCTTTACATTTCGAAAAACTATTTTTGGCTCGTGTTTTGATACCCTCATCCAAGAAATAGATAAAAATTCCATCAATGGCCGAAAGCTTCTTTAGAGGAAGAGAAATGCAGCCATATTGGAATAATTACCAAAATACCATTACGTTTCTCATGTTATACTTGTCTGGAAAAAGATCAAAATAAAAATCTAAGTATAGCATAACAAAAAAAAGCAAAAATATCATTACCTTCCCCATGTTATAAATGCCTGGAAAGGGTAAAACTAATATCTGAATATAACATAACTTAAAAATGTAGACGTTTGTCTATCAATCCTTTAGTTCGAATATCTGCATATAGATAATCTCTGATAATAATTTCAGACCTTATTTTAGTCCCTTTGGATCATGCATGTAGATTTCTGAATGAACTTTACATGTCAATGTTTATGCAGATACTGTATACACCTACGTGCACATGCGTGCCACATGTTTACATAGTTTGTGGCATATGAAATTGGGATAAATATTTGATAGAATAAAAAAGTATAAAAACTTGTCATTATATTTTCACGGCACAAATGTCTTTAATAGTTAATGATGTCAGAATATCTATTCTAGAATTTGACATTTCTAGTGGTTCAACGATACACAGAATATATAATGTAAATTCTAGTATTAGTAATGATATGGAAAATTCCATATAATATGTACTTTAAGTTTTGAAATGAAAGAGAGAGACATAATTAGCTCTAATCTACTAATAAAAAAACTCCTAAATTCAAAAGCTTACCATACACATTCACTAGAAATATAAGTTAGTACTGGTGAATACTTTTCCTCTTTGAAGTAAGCTAAGAGTTACTAAGGTAAATTTTCCATATATGCCGCGTTACTAAATACCACAAAGATGGTATCGATGGATTAATCTCACTCTATACCATCCATATATATAGTCGATTTTGTCCGCGATTCCGCCCCTTCGCCCCACAATCTGGGTCCCGATAGTAGGGGAGGGCATGAATATATCAGGGAAATTGCAGAATTTTAACACAGAATGGGACAGTGTGTGTGTGTGTGCGTGTGTGTGTGTGTGTGTGTGTGTGTGTGTGTGTGTGTGCATTTATTGCTTGTCGTTACTTGTAGATTTGCTAGTTTTGTGAGTGCTAACCTTACGGGCTTAAAATAAGTGGCAAGGCGGTGCTGAAGGAAAAGCCATCTTCAAGAGGGCAGGTGTCAATGATGGGGAAAAAATATCCAAAGGATTCAACAATGAACATAGTGGGCGTGTGCGGGCGGCCCTGTAGGAAAACCATCTTCAGGCGGCAAATCAAATTCTACGTTAAACACCTCACAAACAGCAACTATATCCTCGTAACTGGCAGTAGAATGTAAAACTTCATAATAATATAACAATATAAAACTGTATGAGCAGACTTGCAATGCTAATGAATATGGCATAAAAAAATGAACATAAGAGAATGTATGTATATTGTCTGATATTAGATCACAGGTATGTAAAAAAGCCCTAGATAATAATCACCGATTTAAAAAGTCTGACACACGCTGACACTCAGGACCTTCTGGGTATGGTGTTGACGAGGCAAAAGCTGGGCTGGATTGCACGGCTGACTAAGCGATTTGAAGGGCGCTGCATGGATGGTGAATTAGGTAAATCATGATGAGGGGGTTGGCGGCAAAATAGGTGTCTGGCTATAGGTGTGAATCACTTATGCGAATTGTGACACTGCAATGAGAAGGAGCTAGTGTTGCATCTACGTAAGGAGCGTATGTATATGTACAGTATGCACATTTTTGTGTGGTATGATATATACATAATATAATGACAAGGAAGATAATGCAAATCATATTGATGAGTGCATTATATATATATATATATATATATATATATATATATATATATATATAAATGAAAGCATACATATGTAAATAATATTCAATGGAAATGATAGCAATGGCAGCAAACATAAGATATAAATGGATATGGCAAAGTTAAATTTATCCTTGGTTTCAAAAGGGTGGTCTCCATCACAATCAAAACATTTTAAGCGTATATATACATGCATAATCACCAGGGAAAGATTACAAGATCCAATGCCTCAGTAAGATGGTTTCTGTTTCGATGAGATAAAAAAAAGTAATAAAAAAAGCCAGATATAGAGAAGATACCCCGCCCGGGTGATGGCGAGTTCTATCTGAATCAGCTGGTGATGACTAGTGAGTGAAAAGCAACTGGTATTGACTCGAAGAATCTGTGCTAGGTTCTTACTCGTAGAGATTCCTTGCAGTTGCAATCACTGACAGATGTTACTATATAAAACACAATACCTTTTATCCTGAGGACGTCACAGTACCAAATTTTCAAATGCATCTTTATTAATAGATGATTGCGGTATTTATTTTATTCTTGTGGTTAAACAGTATTATATGATACCTAAACTCTTTCCATAACCTAGTATAAGTAATTTTATTTTTCTCTAAAGAACATTCCATAATTTTCCATAATTTTACATTCATATTTGGAGTAACACAATAAACATAGTTTACCATGAATTCTCTGTTCGAACAGTTACCAGAATAATGAAAACACCAAATATATGAATAAACCTTCCTAGTTTTCCTTTAAGAAATAAGCTTTACCAGCGGTTCCTAATCCTATCAGGCCACTAACCACCTTCCTATTTCCTATTTTCCCTATTGTGATCATTTACTGATAGCTGCATGCATCACATTTGCATAACATTTACCCAATATTGATAACTAGATGCGATAGACTGAAAATTATAGGTATCTTCTACATCATAACTATAATGCGATATCTTTTTTTTTTATCTTATTAGAGATAATGAGATAATTGTTATGAGTTTCATTGTTGTTATATTTATATCATGTCAGATAATGATGTGCTTGAAATTCTTATAATACTTAGAGATAAAACCTGCCTTTATAGATGTTTTCTTACGCACATCCAACGTTTGGGAAATATATGTTTACGATAGCGTGACTATTTTAATTGATACTTCAAACATTCGGAATGGTTTTCGTATTTACTTCATGGTGGAGTTTAGTTTAAAAATTAGAGGAACATTGTACTACAGTAATTCATATCAATGGAGAAGTTTACAATACAATACAATACAGAGAGAAAGTGGAGAATCGCTAAGTATAGTGGAAGATTAAAAGATGGGGGGCGTATAAATATCTTTATAATCATAACCATTATCATTAATATTTTCATTATTATTTCAATGGGCATCTTCATTGTTTTTGTTATCAGTAGTAGTAATAGATTGTAATTAATACCATTATCATTGTCATTATTATCATTATAAGTATTATTATCATTATCCTTATTTTCGTCATTATCATCAGCATCTTCAGTGTTAATATTATCATCATTATAGTTACATTTATGATCCTCATAATAATTACAATGATGATAATGATAAGTGATGAAACAATGATAATAGCGAAATTAATGATGATTATTATTACTATAATCATCATTAGTAATATTACAATGATTACCTCAGTATTATTAGTATCTATAGTACCTGTAGCTGTGACATTATTGCTATTAGTATCATCACATTTAACATCTCCCCTATTTCTCTGGCTACTTATCGGTCTGTCTGTACAGCATTCTATGTTTCTAACAATCTCTCTCTCTCTCTCTCTCTCTCTCTCGCTCGCTCTCTTTCTTTCTCTCTCTCTCTCTCTCTCTCTCTCTCTTCCTCTTTCTCTCTCTGTCTCGGGTTCTCTCTCTCTGTCTCTTTCTCTTTCTCTCTCTCTCTCTCTTTCTCTTTCTCTCTCTCTTTCTCTCTCACACTCTCCGTCTCTCTCTCTCTCTCTTGCTCTTTCTCTCTCACTCTCTCTCTGTCTCGGTTTCTCTCTCTCTGTCTCTTTCTCTTTCTCTCTCTCTCTCTCTCTCTCTTTCTCTCTCACACTCTCCGTCTCTCTCTCTCTCTCTTCCTCTTTCTCTCTCACTCTCTCTGTCTCGGTTTCTCTCTCTCTGTCTCTTTCTCTCTCTCTCTCTCTTGCTCTTTCTCTCTCTCTCTCTCACATGGAGATTCTTGCTAATATGTTTTTCCAGACAGCGATTTCTTGATTTCCTTTTTATTCAGAATTATTCTATTCATGCACAAATTTACGATACTCGCTTTATACAAAGGTATTCATGTATTTATTTAGATTTATGCAAGTTGAACAATGCAGCATATTTTGAAGCCATATTTCACCAAAATAAGTTTACACACTTGTGAAATTCTTTTAAACTTTTCATGAATAAAAAGATGCACAATTTCCCTTCCCTAGACAATCTAAAAAAATGAAAAGGTCACTCACACTCACACTCACACTCACACACACACTCACACTTACACACACACTCACACACATACACACACACTCACACACACACTCACACTCACACACATACACACACACTCACACTCACACACATACACACACACTCACACTCACACTTACACACTCACACACATACACACACACACACATACACACACACAAATACACACACACACACATACATACATACACATACGTACAGACACGCTGTTGTTTTGTTTTTTTCTATTTTCATTTAAGTCTGAATATCTACAGACTAAGCTTGTGAACTAAAAGGGTTTAAAATCAGTTGCGCCGCCCGGGAATCGAACCCGGGTCACGAGAATGGGAATCTCGTATGATACCACTACACCAGCGGCGCTTGGTATATTGATAGGAGGGAAAATTTGTCTTTATCTGTCTCTCATATCAGTCATTCAAATTTTATGCTGGTTTTCGATGATTGCTTTTGGGGTGGGTGGATGGGGGGGGGGATGGGGGGGATGGGGTGGAAGGGGTAGGGGGGGCGTACCCTGTTTGGTTGGAGGCAAGAGCTCTGTCCCTCAGTTCTGCACCGAAAGGTAGGTAGGTGCCTAGGGACGCAAGAACAAAGGTTATTTTCAGCAAATCCTGTCGCTTGAGAGCCGCCCCTTCCTGACAGAAAAAGGTCAGGATCCAGGCATAATGCCCCTCGGCACAGTTGGGATACTTTGCGGTTCTATTTTTTTTCGTCATCTTCCTGATGAGACATACTTCGGTTCAGCATGTTATTCTACAAGTGTCACGGCTATACCTTGCCTTACAACTGGCCTAGAGGTGGCCGCTTTTTCATTTTTATTTTTATTTTTGCACCTGCAACGTTGAAGTGGCTCTGGCACTTAAGTCCTGAGGCTCTAAGGGGCTTTCTACCCTAATTTCCCAAGTCAG
Source organism: Penaeus japonicus (assembly GCA_017312705.2). Taxonomy (NCBI): domain Eukaryota; kingdom Metazoa; phylum Arthropoda; class Malacostraca; order Decapoda; family Penaeidae; genus Penaeus; species Penaeus japonicus. The sequence continues at coordinate 136,283 of BOPN01002344.1, read as the reverse complement.
GATAACCGGGACTTGCGTGGCTTAAGTTTTCCCCATCGTCAAACGGGAAGCCTTTGGGAGTTGGGGCTTTTGAGGTAGTCACGTCCAGCTCGTAATGAAGAAAGAAAAGAGAAAGAAGAAAGAAAAAAACAACTTGATTTTCCAGTCTTCAGAAGACAGAAATGAAAATCAGTGGTTCTTTTCACTGTAATCAGTTATTGTCGGCGAGCTACCATCAAAATACGATTTATTCGAACGCGCTAAAAAAAAGTCCTGGGAAGCTAAAAAAAAGTCCTGGGAATATCTGGATTATGTCTAACATCCTAGATATTAGGGGAAAAAGTCACCCTAATTACTGCGTTTCGACTATAAACCAAATTTTTATCAGTTGGTTTCCTTATTGTTAAAATTAAATATTTCCGAAGCCAAGCTGCCTAATAGCATTTTTTTTAGATGTCAACTTTTTTTTAAAATGCCCAGTATTGATTAATTTGGTACTGAAAATTGAAACATTGAATTATCCTAATCCGTTTAAGCTTTCGTATCTTAAATGTCTATGTACTTAGCATTTAATATTTTTCTGAACAGATTTTTTTCCCCATCACATCATCATAGGCCTAAAGGATCTATAGTTTTAAGTTACTTCACTTCGGTACAAAGATAAAAAAGCAAGAATAACTACTATTACTAAAAATAATAATAATAATAATAATAAAAAACTATTACTAAAAAAAAATAATACTAAAAAAAATATTACTAAAAAAATACTATTACAAAAAAAAAAAAAAAAACAAAAAAAAAAAAACAACAACAAAAAAAAAAAAACTGGAGAGCATATCACGCAACATATCTCCTCCTCTGTGTCATGATGGGCACTGCCACGCTGCTTGAAATTAGAGCCGTTGTGAGGCGCGCAACGTGTTGAAACAGCCCGCCCGCAACACTGCAATCAACACCACCGTTAACGTGTTGCCATAACATGAGCCTCAGTGTGGACGGGCCTACACTGAGCCTCATGTGAGATTTCCGAGCGACGTGTGTGTGTGTGTGTGTGTGTGTGTGTGTGTGTGTGTGTGTGTGTGTGTGTGTGTGTGTGTGTGTATGTGTGTGTGTCTGTATATGTATATATGTACGTATGTATTCATGCATATAAATATAATAATGGTAATAATGAAAACTATAATGATCATAAATTGATAAAAATAATGATATTGATAACTACTACTAATGAAGATGTCAGTAATAATAACACTAAAGATAATAATGATTATTATAACGCCTAACAACAATAACAATGATAATAATAATGATATTAATGATAATGATGGTGATGGAAATGATAATAAAAATGATAATGATGATAAAAAACAGTGAAGATGATATCAAAACAATAACAATGATAACTATGCAGATAATGATAATAACAAAATAAAGAGGAATGGTAATAGTTATGAAGATTATCATATCTATTACTGTTAGTATCATCATCATCATTATTATAATATGATGATGAAAATGATAATGATGATGAATATAAACACTATAATAGTAACAATGATGATAATGTTAGTAAATATAACATCGATAGTTGCCATTAATGATGATAATGATAATATTCAGAACATCAACAACAATGCTGATTATTATAATAATAGTGATGATGATAATACTTAATTTTCCATATGATTAATCCTGACACTTGCCATTACTAGCATAATTAAAATAGCAACATCAGCCAATAAGCAACACTAAATCCCACAAAATAATAATAATAATAAAAGCCCCCCCCCAAAAAAAAAAAAAAAAAAAAAAAAAAAAAAAAAAAAAAAAAAAAAAAAAAAAAAAAAAAAAAAAAAAAAAAAAAAAAAAAAACTGGAGAGCATATCACGCAACATATCTCCTCCTCTGTGTCATGATGGGCACTGCCACGCTGCTTGAAATTAGAGCCGTTGTGAGGCGCGCAACGTGTTGAAACAGCCCGCCCGCAACACTGCAATCAACACCACCATTAACGTGTTGGCATAACATGAGCCTCAGTGTGGACGGGCCTACACTGAGCCTCATGTGAGATTTCCGAGCGACGTGTGTGTGTGTGTGTGTGTGTGTTTGTGTGTGTGTGTGTGTGTGTGTGTGTGTATGTGTGTATGTATATATGTACGTATGTATTCATGCATATAAATATAATAATGGTAATAATGAAAACTATAATGATCATAAATTGATAAAAATAATGATACTTATAACAAAACTACTACTAATGAAGATGTCAGTAATAATAACACTAAAGATAATAATGATTATTATAACGCCTAACAACAATAATAATGATAACAAAAACGATAATATTAATAATAATGATGGTAATGGAAATGATAGTAAAAATGATAATGATGGTAACAAGAACAGCAATAATAATAATGATGATGATATCAAAACAATAAAAATAATAACTATGACTATGCAGATAATGATAATAATAAAATAAAGAGGAATGGTAATAATTATAAAGATTATCATATCTATTACTGTTAGTATGATCATCATGATTATTATTATATGATGATGAAAATGATAATGATGATGATGATGATGATGAATATAATCAGTATAATAGTAACTATAATGATATTAGTAAATATAACATCGATAATGGTACTTATGCTGATAATGATAATGATAATATTCAGAACATCAACAACAATTCTGATTATTATAGTAATAGTGATGATAATAATACTTAATTTTCCATATGATTAATCCTGACAGTTGCCATTACTAGCATAATTAAAATAGCAACCTCAGCCAATAAGCAACACTAAATCCCACAAAATAATAATGATAATAAAAGCCCCCCCCCAAAAAAAAAAAAAAAAAAAAAAAAAAAAAAAAAAAAAGAAAGTAAAAAAAAAAAAACAAGAAGGGGCTGGCAAACGGGAGAGAACGGAAGGCAAAAGAAAAGATAAATAAGAAGAGAAGAGGAAAGGGAGGAGGAAAGGGAGTAAGTGGAGGGGGGGGGGAGCAGGGGGGGATGCTACTGGAGGTAGAAGAGTGAGGGGAGTAGGGGAAGGGGGAATAGAGGAGGGGCTACAGAGAAGAAAGAAAGAGAGATATTGATTGTAAAGGGAAAAGGAAGAGGGGGGAAATATATAGAGGATAAAGGACTCTCCAGAGCGATAGGGATCACTGGAGAGGATATTGGAACAGATTTGTAAACAACTTCTCAGATTAGCTCTTTAGGTACAAAACACACACACACACACACACACACACACACACACACACACACACACACACACACACACACACACACACACACACACACACACACACACACACACACACACACACACACACACACACACGAACACACACACACACACACACAGTATTGATATTCCTCCATATATGTTGAACATAGGTCCCTGTCTCAGCTTTCATCTCGCTCCCCTTCTTGTGGATAGCCTTTTTCTTACTTGCTTAAGATCACACTTAAAAGACAAGAATATTATGAAGCTGATTCGCCGTTTCATCCTAGATCAATCTCTGGCAGTCCCTCTCTGTTACTTTTTTCTAGTAGTTTCCATGAATTTCCAAGATATTAAATCTATTCATGCTGACAGTAAATCCTCCCCTCTGTTTTACCACTAATCTTTCCCAATAAAACGAATACATTAGAAGCTTCCCCATCGCTTCACGTCACAGGAGACGCTAAACGTTCTTTTCTTTGTGTATCTTTTGTTTTCTTGTTTACTTACCACGGACGTCAGAAAAGCCTCAACGGCAAAGGAGATTGGTCATAGGCCAGAGCCAGCTGTGCGTCACTCTCTGGGAATATTACGTTTATACCAATATATCATTTGGACGGATATATAAGCCTAACAGATAGATAGATGGTTGCTTTATATAAATATATCCTGAATACCAGAAAATCTACACCTTTACAAGTTTACCCAAAGTATGAAGGTATTTTCTGTTCATCACTGGCTTCTGCTGATATTTATGTCAATAGTTCTAAACAATATAACTGCTCGTTACTTTGGAATCGTAGTATTCAAAGTGTAGAGAGACTAGGTACATGTTTTCCTATTGGTTTGGCCCTTAGGGTTATCTCTTTTGGTTATCATTCGTATTCAGGGGCAGTTTTGTCATTTCTAAAGTTGGGCAATACGACGCGGCGGTGTTAAGTAATATTAGAGAAAAGTCAGAAATCATATGAATGCTATAAATCATATCAATACTAGAATATCTGTTTTGTTGTCTTTTTTCCCTTTTTTTCGTTGTCTTTGCCTAATTAGGTTGTAAATTTGCTTAAAGCTTTCTCAACGATTTGATCAAGATAATAAGGGGAGCGGAACTGAATTACGTCACATAGTCTAGCCAATCAGGACACTGCGCATTGATAAGTATGGTTATATTGGTAATTATTTGTATGTCTTCTATTTATGGTAACGAGTTTTTTTTCATACCAAATCAGCACCATTCAGGACTTCGGAATTGAACATCAAAGATTCACAATTTTACGTTGAAAGGATGAGAAAAGATAAAACCAAAAATAAAAAAAATATTCTTTTAACTTTTTTCTTATTATTCTTATCAGTAATAAGAAAATGGGATAATCTGAGGCCAGGTGCTTGAAGTGCTGCCTTCCTTTGCTCTGCTTAATCCTGCCACAAAGAGAAATAAGCTCTTTCGCTGATAAAAAAAAAACAACTTTAAACTTTTTTTTATATTTCTTTGAATTGTTGCGTACTGTGTACTCGCTACGTTGGAACAGAAACATGAATGATTTATACACACATACACACACGTATTTGTGTACATGTATGTGTGTGTGCGTGCGTGTCTGCGTTTTCCATTAGGAACGCGGATAAAATGAAAAGCTGTCAGCAGACTTAATTCAAAAAATATTTGTGGTGACATTTTCTCTTTGAGGTAGCTTGAATTGAGGCTCACATTTCCCACATTTTTTCGGTGAAAAACTGTAAAGAGCAAGAGACAGTGACAAACAACAATCAGGAAACACTTTTTTCCCCTTTTTTTGTTGTTGTTGGAAAGCGACTGAACAACATATTCTCCATTACCTCCCATCCTGTATCTACCTTTGAAGAAAAGAAAAGAAAAAGAGAACGAAGGAAAACACATTCAAGTCATTCCTTCTTATCTGAATAAGATATGACATCTCCGTACTCCTAGTCGTACTAAGTTAAGTCTTATCAGAAGAAACTTCTCTCTGGTAGACGGTTCAATGTGAGATGTTTTCCCTCTCAGCCACCTGCAGATCGTGCCACAAGACTCACTGACACAACATCGTATCCGCCAAGTATAGATTGAATCTTTCTCACACCGCTTGTACCGCGTGAACTTTCTTTTAACTTCGTGCATACTCAAAGTGTGATCTTAAGTAAGTAAGAAGCTGACTATCCACAAGAAGGGGAGCGAGATGAAAGCTGAGACAGGGACCTTTGTTCAACATATATGGATGAATATAAATACTGTGTGTGTGTATGTGTATGTGTATATATATATATGTGTTTATGTGTGTATCTTATTCTCCAGTATCGTCATCTGACTTAATAATCCACATCGTTCATGTATATTCAAGTGGTATATTCAAGTGCACAAGAACTTTCTATTCGAAATTTCAGTCGCAAAGTACAAACATGAAGGTGAAAATTGCGTCTCTTTAAGGGTGAAAATGTACTAACATGTCCCTGGAGAGATAATGGATGCTGTTACGGATGAAGGGGAGGCGGAGGGGGGCAGGGAGCGCTCATCCCTCAAAAATCCCTCAATTATTTTCCCAAGGGACATAAGGGACATAATCCCGAAAAAAAAATGATGGCCCGATATTAACTATACATGTTTATACAGAAATCACAGCTCAAGACACAGTTTAGATGTTTCAATAAAGTTATCAATCGTTAATTTTGTCATCATGTCAAACTATATATACACGTGGATGTCTAGTTTATACCGGAGGAGAATTTATTACTATATCATATCTCCTATTTACAGGATTGAAAGATTTATTATTTGGAATAAGTTCTCTCTGGGGGGCTTAGCTCCCGTCCCCAACGATTGATCTAGAATGTCGCCATTGAGAGGTACAAGTGAAGATGAAATGGAGGGGGGGATAGGGGTGAGGGTAGAGAGGGGAAGAGGGAGGATGAGAGAGAGGGAGGGGGGAGGATGAGAGAGAGGGAGGGATGGGGGGAAGAGGAGGCAGGAGAGGGGAAAGAGGGAGAACTATAAAGGGTATGTGTCTAGGGGGTGGGGGGAGTGACAGAGTGAAATGGAGAAAAGCAGAGGGAGAGACAAACGCACACATGTACTCGAGCACACACACACACACATACACACACACGCACACACACACAGTAAAGATAAATGATCCTACAAAGCAAGAGAGAGAGAGGAAGAGAGAGAGGAAGAGAGAGAGAGAAAGAGAGAGAGAGGAAGAGAGAGAGGACGTCAATGTACAGTGTAGCGCAGTACCACAATATTCTTGCCTTGTTTTTCCACAGCTGGTCTCATGTGGTTGGAAGATCAGTAGGTAGCCTGGTGGTGGTGGTGAAGGTGGTGGTGATGGTGATGGTGGTGATGATTATGGTGGTGGTGGTGATGATGATGATGATGGTGATGATGGTGGTGGTGATGGTTATGGTGATGATGGTTATGGTGGTGATGGTGATGATGATGATCGTGGTGATGGTGATAATGATCATGGTGATGATGGTGATGTGATAGTGATGATGAAAATGAAGATGAATATAATCATAACGATAATGGTATTGATAATGATAACAATGATAATGATAATGATAACAATAACAGCAATGAAGATATTTCCTCCATTTAGGTAAACGTTCGAAAAAAAACACACACACATGGAATGCATACACTACACATACAGAGTAGACGACAATGTTTAAAATGATATAAAAATTTCCTGATGTTTTGAAAATTCTTTGCCTCTTAATACGTGTTAGAAATTACTTCTACTTCAGATTGACTCTCTTTTAGATTTATTTATTTTAATCATACTTATCTACTTTTCTACTTATAATTATCTACTTATTTACTTATATTTAACTACTTATAATTATCTACTTATTTACTTATATATAACTACTTATGATTATCTACTTATTTACTTATATTTACCTACTTATAATTATCTGCTTATTAACTTATATTTACTTACTTATAATTATCTACTTATTAACTTATATCTAACTACTTATAATTATCTACTTATCAACTTATAATCATCTACTTATCAACTCATAATTATCTATTTATTTACTTATAATCATCTGATAATTCTCTACTTTATATCTTATTCATATCGAGTCTCATTTCCTTTTCTTATAATTCTTGGTCTTCTCTTTCTTTCTTCTTTTTCTTCTTCGTATTCTTCCTCTTTTTCATTGACTTTTATTCTTCTTTTTCTATTCATGTTTCATCACCATTTTTTCTTTCTGTTCCACCTTTTTCTTCTTCTCTACTTTCCTCCTTTTTCAATTGTTTCTTTTCTTTCTTTTTTCTTCTTCTTCTCTTTGTTTCTTTTCGTCTTTTTTTTCTTTCCCTCTTCTTTTTCCATTTTTCTTATCTCCTGTTTTTTTGTTTTTGTTCTTTCTCTCTTTCCGCTAGTATTTTTATTATACTAAAGATACTGTTATCACGCTGCTACTAAGACTACCATTTCAAGTACTACTTAGACTACCATTACGCTGCTACTAAGACTACTATTTCAAGTACTACTTCGACTACCATTACGCTACTACTGAGACTACTATTTCAAGTACTACTTAGACTACCATTACGCTACTACTGAGACTACTATTTCAAGTACCACTTAGACTACCATTACACTACTAATGAGACTATTTCAAGTACCACTTAGACTACCATTACACTACTACTGAGACTACTATTTCAAGTACTATTGAGACTACCATTACACTACTACTGACACGACTATTTCAAGTACCACTTAGATTACCATTACGCTACCACTGACACGACTATTTCGACTACTATCATTTTTGCCCTTCTATTACTCTTCTTCCTTTACACTCTGTTTCTCCTCCTCCATTGCTTCATTTTCTTTTTCCAATTACCATCTTCTGGGGTTCTTGGGGATAATGACATAGGTGATAATGACGGTATAATGAAAAACTTAATGAGGAGAGTAATTTAACAACAAAAAGAGAGAGAAAGAGAAGGAGAGATAGAGAGAGTAGAGAGAAGAGAGAGAGTAGATAGTAGAAAGAAGAGAGAGAAAGAGAGAGAGAGAGAGAGAGAAAGAGAGAGAAAGAGAGAGAGAAAGAGAGAAAGAGAGAAAGAGAAAGAGAAAGAGAGAGAGAGGAGAGAGAGAGAAGGTAGAAAGTAGGTAGAGAGAGAGCGAGCGAGCGAGAGAGAGTGGAAACAGACAAACAAACAGAGAAGCAGAGAAATGTGAAAAATAGCTCTCCTAGATCAGTTATTATACATTTATTTTTTTACAGCAAATATCTTAATACCATCTTATGCAGGATAGCAATGTCTTAGAATGATAAAATTGTGAAATATTAGAAAGTAAACATTATAGCCGTGCTAGGATATAATAATTATTTTTTGTATTCATTGTATTATTTCCTTGCTTACGCTTTTTCATTTTGTAATTCATTCTCGTAATTTCTATTCTAAACGTATTTCAGCTTTGCCTTAAGTGATAGAAGTGGGAGAAGGAAATAACTTTATGAGTTTCTACTGTTTTTTCCGTTTTCCTGACTTCTCCTTCATTATCTTCCTTGCTCTAT
>BOPN01002344.1:115000-122500 GCA_017312705.2 Penaeus japonicus | reverse complement strand
ACCCTGAGGGAAGAACACTAGAATATCAACTGAAATTATCTTATGCTCTGAATTACGAGAAATAAGGTACAAAACGTCTACATATTCTGTTTCTTTTTTTGTAAAGAGAAAATGGAATGAATCACCAATTCGTACGTGTACCTTATAGTTGACTGTAGGCTGGTCATAGGCTAAAGCTCAGATTCTTCTCGATGTTGTGGGCGGGTGGGCGGACGGGACCTTGAACGTCTCTTCTCCACTTTCGATGTCGACGGTTGTGTTTAGCGCAGCGGCTTCTTCGGAGATGTGATTCCGGCGCCAGCAAAAATGTGGGACCAACAAGCTGTCACCATTTGAAAACCGCCATCGCTCCGCCAGCCAGCTGTAAACACCAGCATGGCTCCCGTTGTTAACATCACTGACAGTCGTTATAAACAGTTAATTGCCCTGCTTTCGACCTGGGGGAAAATATATAGATTAATTAATGAAGAAATGTATTAGGGTGGTCCAAAAGTACACTTACACTACAGGTCAGAGCTGTGTACTTACTCTCCGATTCTCTTCTGACTTCTCTTGGCTTCCTTCGCTGTTCTTTCTTCTCTGCGTATACCTCCTCTACCCTTGCTTATTATATCCCCATTTTCTGTGAGGTACATGCACACAGTGTAGATAATTTGCCAGCATCTATCTATTTTCTACCTCTTTTTGCGATCTATAACCGTACATCTGGCACAGGAAAAAACAAAACACAACACCATTAATTGTTTCAACGCCGCCATATTGTTTCTTTTGTTTTATCTGCAAATTCAGCATCAACTATAATCCTAACTGACAAAATATCATATGATCACGCAATTGAAAATATTCAACTTCCCACACAAATGGCCTCCATCTGGAAATTAGGTCACATAATGCCGTGATATGAATATTTATTTATGAATATATGAATATTTAAGATTGTCCGCTGCGAACAATAATTTTCATAGGATTTTTTTTTCTGTAAAGAGAGGGTTTGGGGATTATTTGTTTTTTTCTACATTTGAGAAAAAAATATATGAAATATACTCTGACTTAGTGACATCTTTTTATATTTAATACATATATAAGGCATGTATTAATCAATCATGTATTATCAATACATTCCAATTTCATACTCAGAAAATTACCGTCTCCCCCTCCCCTCCCCCCCCCCCCGCAAAAAAAAAACACGTGTTTTCCCTGATTTTTCACAATATATGAAAAATCAGGCAAGTTGACTTGAAGCAAACAAGCGTAACACTATGTATATATGGCAGACGGACAGATCAATAAGAAATAATAAACACATAAGCTATACATAAGGAAATATCCATACAGACTCACACAACCTTTAAGAAAATAATTGAGATCTGAGTCTCAAAGTATGTCATCACAACCATTAAAATATCAACACAGGCATTAATTGACCGTCCGAAGCGGTGTGTCCCCGGCTGTTTTAACAAGAGAAAAATAAGGAAAAAGAGAGTGACAGGAACATAAAAATTGAGAGATATAATTACCGAGAAAATGACAACAAAAAGACATGGATATGGAAAGAGATAGAGATAATAATAAAGAAAGTGACAGCAAAAAATACAGGAATATGGAAAGAGAAAGATAAGGAAAAAGAGAGTGACAGCAAAAAAGACAGGAATATGGAAGGAGAGAGAGAGAGAGACGAATAAAGGGAATGACAGCAAAAAGACAGGAATATGGAAAGAGAGAGATATAATTACAAAGAAAATGGCAACAAAAGGCATTGATATGGAAAGAGAGAGAGATTATAAAGAAAGTGACAACGAAAAGACAGGGATATGGAAAGAGATAGAGATAATGATAAAGAGACAGCAAAAATACAGGAATATGGAAAGAGAAAGATAAGGAAAAGAGAGTGACAGCAAAAATACAGGAATATGAAAAGACACAGATAAGAAAAAAGAGAATGACAGCAAAAAGACAGGAATATGAAGAGAAAGAGAGAGAGAGAAGAATAAAGAGAGTAACAACAAAAAAACAGGAATGTGAAAAGAGAGAGAGAGAGAGAAGAATAAAGAGAGTAACAGCAAAAAGACAGGAATATAAAAATAGAGATATAATTACAAGGAAAATGGAAACAAAAAGGCATTGATGTGGAAAGAGAGAGAGATGATGATAAAGAAAGTGACAACGAAAAGGCAGGAATATGGAAAGAGAGAGAGAGAGAGAGAGAGAGAGAGAGAGAGAGAGAGAGAGAGAGAGAGAGAGAGAGAGAGAGAGAGAGAGAGAGAGAGAGAGTCGAATAAAGTGAGTAACAGCAAAAAGACAGGGATATGGAAAGAGAAAGAAAGAGATACGGATAAAGAGAGTGACAGCAAAAAGACAGGAATATGAAGAGAGAGAGAGAGAGAAGAATAAAGAGAGTAACAACAAAAAAACAGGAATATGGAAAGAGAGAGAGAGAGAGAGAGAGAGAGAGAGAGAGAGAGAGAGAGAGAGAGAGAGAGAGAGAGAGAGAGAGAGAGAGAGAGAGAGAGAGAGAGAGAGAGAGAGAGAGAGAGAGAGAGAGAGAGAGAGAGAGAGAGAGAGAGAGAGAGAGAGAGAGAGAGAGAGAGAGAGAGAGAGAGATAAGAATAAAGAGTGAGAGAAAACTAAACTCAATATTTGTGATATCCTAGAATGCATATAAGTTTTCTCATCATTATCAACGTTGCCTGTTAAATATTGCCGTGAATACATAAGCCATTCAATAAACAAATGCGCATTTTAGTATAGCATTTTAACTCCCGAGAGAAAGGATGCTTCGATTAAAACGAAAAAACAGGATAAAATGAGAAAGATTAATTTCTATTCAGGATGTTTACTTGAAAGCGATATATGAAAACTGGCGTTTGTGAGCTATTATGAACAATATTTTTTTTTGTGTTATTAGGGCGTATGTGTGGATTCATGTATACACGCACACACGCATGCCTACACAAACACACATACATAGATATAGATACACACACACACACACACACACACACACGAGTGATTGTGGTGTATCGCATTATGAGGGCATTCTGCGTGTTTTGTTTATGTCTTCTCAAACTTTCAGTGGCGGAAAGTAAAAAAAAAAAAAAAAATAAAAAAATAAAAAAAAAAATAATAAATAACGGGGAACATTAAGCAAGGATCTGAAGGACACATTCGGAGGTAATGCAACGGAATGTGGTGAGGACTCCGTTAATCCGTTGCACGGTACTCCCTCGTGGAGTTGCAAAACGCGTTCGTATGTTTTTACGGCGTTCTCAACCTGTCCGGGATGATTGTATATATTTCATAATCACATCAAACAAGCGACAAATCCTTGACACTCTAGAATTTTCCTGAAGATTTTGCTGAGGAACTGTGTCGTTCAGTGACTTGCAACATCTGCAATTATATGCTAACGGGACTGAGGTTTGTTATTTTCACACTTTCAACCTGTGCTATGATCCATCAGTATAGATGTTCTATAGTAGTGTTACGTCTGTATGCAAAGTGTTGTTTACCATTGCCATGTGTAAGCTTATTGTTATGTGTATCATATGGTATTAGTATTCATATTCATCAAACTACTTTCAATTCTCTCCCCAGATAGAAATCACAGTAAATAATCGAACTTCTGGAAGTTAGATTAATTATATATACATCTATTAATGCTTTGGTGTTATCTATTACATTCTTATTCCCCTTTGATATGATAAATTTGTTTTTAGATGATAAGGGCAATTGCAGGTTAATTCTTGTGTCAATTTATGTATATATGTCCATGAAACATCTCTCAATAGAAATCTTCAGAATAACAAAATGTCCATAACTGCAACGGAGAAAACGTTATCAGAATGAACCATAAAAATCTCCGGCAGCAAAACCCAAAGAACAGAAAGTCCCTCTTCACAGTCAGAAAATGTGAAAGAGGAAAGAAATACAAGAAAGTCTTTCTTGTTTCCAGACTTTGTAGGACCGAAAATGGTTTATACATACAAAGGCAGTAACATTTCCCGACTCTTTTTCGATCCTATGGCTGAAATATTTAGTCTTCTCTGCTGTGGCCATTGTCAGTGAAAAGAAAAAAAAATCTGAAGGTTAAGGTTATGAAAAACTTTGTTAGTATGAGCATATCTATCTGTATATCTATCTCTCTATCCGAACACACACACACACACACACACACACACACATATATACATATATATATATATATTTACAATACACATCTAATACACATCTAATTTGTGTAAAGTCGTTGCCAAATAGTCAACACGGTAGAGTGTTTTTCCATTCATATATATATATATATATATATATATATATATATATATATATATATATATATATATATATGTATATATATACATATACATATATATATATATATATATATATATATATATATACATATATATATGTATATATATATACATATATATATATATATATATATATATATATATATATATATATATATATTATATATATCATATATATGTATATATATATATATATATATATATATATATATATATATATATATATATATATATATTATGAAAGTATCATGTATCTCAGGTCAGACATATGCTTTGTCGACCGTTAAATATAAATACTTTCCGGTCTGCTACTGCGTAAGTATTGTCAGCAAATAACATGAACTCAGGTAAATACTTCCTATTTCTTGTTATTGCCAAATCATATGATTATGTTGCATATATGATTATTTTTCAATATGAAATACTAATTTCGCTATACCTTGCAGATAGTTCCCTGCGTGCTACTACATCTGTCGACTACCAGGACCATTCTATGCTGTATACGGTTCCTGAGGCAGTCAACTCATTGCATTGTTGCAAATCTCGGGTTTATCCTGAAACCCGGGACTCCTAATGACTTTTTCCCCAGTCTGATCTTAAACAGATACCGGACTTGCACGGCTGATGATTCGAGCTTGGTCGCGTGTTGGTTGCATCGCACTACGAGCAAGTTACCGCATCACCCGATGCCTATTCGCAAGTCGTACTCTTGTATTTTTTTGTACTATATTTACCATTACTGGATATACCAATTTATGAGTATATACTATAACTTAGCATAACTTACTTGCTAATTTTTAAAATTGTTTTTAAACATTATGACATAATAATATGTTAATAATTAGCAATGCACTTATTGTATACATACTTTTGATATCTGTTCAATTTATATTGCATGTTATTTTCAGCTAGTTAATTCATAACTACTATTACCCATTATCTTATAACATGCATCTGCATAATTTTTGCTCCTACGCCCTTTACCCTGTCCCCTCTACAACTATCGTATGCACTAGTTACGTGTATAAAGTTTTTCAGATACGATAGTGATGGATGCAGAAGGGCATGTCAACCAGACGTGTCAATCCTGTAACCAGTGCAGCCCATCTCGAAGCCTGCACTGATTGCACAACCGTGTGATCTTGTGCAATAATCGAGACGTTGCCACGGCATTTCCTGATCTCTTCGTATATTTTCAAGAGCTCCACTGATCACGGATCTCCTGTTTTCTCTGCTAAGTATCGCTGATTTTGGCATTCTTATTTCGTTATATCTAATTTTCTTACCAAATCGGGACGATTTGGGGTAACGTGGTCGAGCGATATCAAGGTATTATTGTATATGATAAAGATTCAAATAAAAAATATAAATAAGAATAATAATACAAAAAAATAAAATAACAAAAAATAAAAAAAACATTTTGATACAATATTCGATATATTACTAACTCACATTTTTTTCTTGTTGCACGAATTATTTTCCTTCTCATATATCGAACTATGCCTTCTACCCTACGTCCCCGCTTACCTCTCTAAAGCCATGTAAGGCGCCAGGTACTTGTACTTTTTTTTTCAAGTTATGATATTGACGGATGCAGAAAAGTACACCTCCCAGGTGTGTTAAACCTGTAATTCCGGAGCTGATCTCGAGGCCTGCCATGCTGCAAATCCATGTAGTATTGTGCATTAATCAAGAATCTGCCGGATGTTGCTGTCTCTTCGTATACCACTCTTATAGAGTTCCCCTGATCAAGGAATTCTTATCCTCAGTTAAGTATAAAGCTTCCTACTTTATTTCTTACCAAATCGGGACGATTTGGGGTAGCATGGTAGAGCGATATGAAAGTATTTATATTTAACGGTCGACAAAGCATATGTCTGACCTGAGATACATGATCAAATTACAATACACAGATGTGACCTTCACAATTATCAGTTTTCATTATCCCCCAGGATCGGGCAAAGATTCGTTAAAGACAGCACCTGCAACTTTAGCCCTTCTGGATATTCTGGTCATATCCCCATCATAGGAATATCACCCTCAAAGGCTGACCCGAGGGCGGACCTATGAATTATGACGACCCGAAGTCAGCCAATCAGGAAATCGCGACCTAAGCTGACGCGAATCGCTACGCCTACTTTCCTGTAGACGGCTCATCGCCCCGCCTAGCGAGCCGTCCTGAGATATACTGACATAGCAGAAGTCACTCGAGGTCATGACCTTAATCACCAACATCTACCACTCGCACTCCTACATCTACTATTGTGAACTAGTGCTAATCCCGATCTTTATTTCCAGAGTCATTCCTTGTTATATTTATATATATATATTATATCGTGTCATATTATTGAAGTTATAATATATTGTTATTGTATCAGCTGCTGTGTTTGACACCAACCTTATATTTCTCTATGTGTGGATATTAGAGTAATCTATACCCATCACATATATAGATAGATAGATAGATAGATATACATATTGATATGTATATATATATATATATATATATATATATATATACACACACACACACACACACACACACACACACACACACATATATATATATATATATATATATATATATATATATATATATATATATATATATATATATATAAATATATGTACACACACACACACACACACACACACACACACATACACACACACACACACATATATATATATATATATATATATATATATATATATATATATACATATATATATGACTTTACATATGTTCGAATGAGCATAGACTCAAACCATTTGTCTCATCAATTTTTTTTTTCGTTCAAAGTTATCTTCATGAAAAAAAAAATAAATGTTTGTGTTTTTTTTCAGCACTCAACTGCACTCAACTTCGCTCATATTCACTGAGCTGTAATTACTCGCTTTGTAGTGAGGGGACGGACGGTCGCGGTATACTTGTTTAAATGCAAATGACGAAAGTAAGTTTTACAACCTCGCCGTGTGAGGATTTGCGATGAGATATTTGCACATCCTGCATAGAGAGAACAACAGCTTTTACATGTGTAAATATATATATATATATATATGTATATATATATATATATATATATATATATATATATATATATATATATATGTATATATATAATATATATATATATATATATATACATATATATATATATATATATATATATACATATACATATATATA
>BOPN01002344.1:85000-87500 GCA_017312705.2 Penaeus japonicus | reverse complement strand
CTCTTCTGTATCTCTCTCTCTCTTCTGTATCTCTCTCTCTCTTCTGTATCTCTCTCTCTCTTCTGTATCTCTCTCTCTCTTCTGTGTCTCTCTCTCTCTTCTGTGTCTCTCTCTCTCTTCTGTGTCTCTCTCTCTCTTCTGTATCTCTCTCTCTCTTCTGTATCTCTCTCTCTCTTCTGTATATATACATACATGTATATATATATATATATATATATATATATATATATATATATATATATATATATACATAAATACATATATATATATACACATATATATAAATGCGTATGTATTGGTGTGTGTTTGTGTGTTCATTATGTATATATTAATATGTGTTTATATATATATATATATATATATATATATATATATATATATATATATATATATTTATATATATATGTATGTATGTATATAAATTTTATACACACACACACACATACACACATGTACGTATGACGCTGACTCTCACTCTTTCACTCACTCAATATTACTTTTTTAATTTTTTTTATCATGATCATCACTATCATCCCGATCCTAATCAATAATACTATCAATACTCCAGAAACTGCGAGCAAGTGTATCCGTAAACAATATATTCATTAATTTGATTATTAAGCAGAGAAGTATTACGAACTAACAGCTGATTCGATTTTCAACATGTTCAATGACATTAAACTTTTGTCAGTTCCAGTTACGTGGCTTAAGGGAAATGACAGTTTAGATTATCTTTTATCGAAACAAACACGGTCTGACAAGTGAAAAATGACATCAAAACAAGTGGAAGCTTGTTTGTTCCACTGATTTGGTCGTCACTCTGGACATAATTTGATTTTGTGTCCCACGCAAAAGCAAACACACACCCACACACGCATACACACACCTACACACGCATACACACACCCACACACGCATACACACACACGCAAACACACACCTACACACGCATACACCCACCCACACACGCAAACACACACCCACACACGCAAACACACACCCACACACGCAAACACGCACCTACACACGCATACACACACCCACACACGCATACACACCCACACACGCATACACACACACACACACACACGCATACACACACCCACACACGCATACACACACCTACACACGCAAACACACACCCACACACGCATACACACACCCACACACGCATACACACACCCACACACGCATACAAACACCCTCACACGCAAACACACACCCACACACGCAAACACACACCCACACACGCAAACACACACCTACACACGCATACACACACCCACGTAAACGCAAACACACACCCACACACGCAAACAAACACCCACACACGCATACACACACCCACACACGCAAACACACACCCACACACGCATAAACACACCCACACATACGCAAACACACCCACACACGCCATCTCCTCTCTCCCGAATGATCAAAAAGGGACTAACTAAACATAACTCAAGTATTTAAACAGCAAGAAATGAAATTGATTGAGGGAAAGCGTTATTCGTGTCTAAGAGAGAGAAAAAAAAAAATACAGGACCTCTCGGATAACTTGTGAGGTCACCACAATCTACTAGAAAATTAAGGATCAGAAATATATAACGGGCTTAATCCCCACTATTGATATTTTACAATCAGCATATTTCATGTCATGCGCTCATAGTTGGTTTATTAGGTATGACGTA
This sequence comes from Penaeus japonicus, assembly GCA_017312705.2. NCBI lineage: Eukaryota > Metazoa > Arthropoda > Malacostraca > Decapoda > Penaeidae > Penaeus > Penaeus japonicus. The sequence continues at coordinate 85,809 of BOPN01002344.1, read as the reverse complement.
ATGAAAATAATGATGATAATAATAGGGATAATGATAATGATAAAAGAAAACAATGATAAGGTTATGTTCGGACTAACCTAGCTCCAGATTGGATATAATGTTATTGAAGACATAGAGAGAATAGGAGATGTCAATTGCACATGTGCTCGAAGTCCACTGCCTTGGCATTAGATTATTAGATAAAAGATAAAGAAATCCACAGTCGATAACTAGATGTAACAGCAGCCTTAGCCCCGCCGCCACGTAAATTAAATTAATCTTATGTCTCTCATCATGGCTTCTGATTACTTACTTTATATTATGAACATGAGGTTAATTAAACAGTTGTCGATTTTTTCCTTACATTTGTTATTTTTTTGTTTATCAGCGTATCAAAATAATACTAGACAATATCATTAATTAACTCTGAGATGAAGCATTGCAATAATTGAATATATAGATTCCACGAACATGCGCTATTATATTTATTAGTTTTACATATAGATGACTTAATTATTAGGAGTGTTTGGGAAAATTAGTTTTTATTTCTAGAACTTGTATTGCCGTTATTAACGTTACTGTTATCAATAAAATGTTTAAAATGATAACAAAAGTAATGAGAACATTCATCACCCGAAAATTCAAGGAATGGGCTAAATATGTAAGGTCAGGTTGGTAGGTCTCGACTTCGTGCAGAGTACCAGCGAGTATTAATAATAACAATTATAATAATAATACTATAAAACCAAAGTGGATAGTCCGTGTATACATGTTTTCGCGACCTCAACGGATTAAGCCACCTACATGTATATATGTATATACATACACAT
>BOPN01002344.1:45000-50000 GCA_017312705.2 Penaeus japonicus | reverse complement strand
ACACACACAGACACACACACACACAATCTCTCTCTCACACACACACACAAACACACACACACACACACACACACACACACAATCTCTCTCTCTCTCTCACACACACACACACACATACACACACACTCTCTCTCTCTCTCTCTCTCACACACAATCACCCAGGGTCGGTCGCTAGGTGAACGTCTAAGAATTGCAAAATCCACCCCTTTTCTGCAAGGTCGTTTGTGCCTTCCCTTGCACATCATCCCTTGCGGGTTTACTTAAGCACAAGGGCGTTAAGCAGAGAATCCATTACGTCAGCGAAGGAGGCAGAGGTGACACCTGCTGTCATATCCCACCTGCTTGATTACACTGACATACTTGTATCCATAAGAAAAAAAAAGATTTTCCCTTTCATAAAGGCTGTAGATTCATTCACCTTCTTTCACAAAACTCAATTATCCGATTTAGCTAATCTCACAGTTGTGATAATCACTATCATCATTATTATTATCATTGTTATTTATGTTATTTTTATTGTTGTTTTCAATATGATATGTAGTATCAGACATTACTGTTGATGTTATCCATACTTTTATTAGTATAATTATAATAATTATTATTATCATTATTAATATTATATCACAATTTCTATATGTGATATTACTTTTCGTTCTACATTTACCTTTAACGATATCTTATTTGCATTATTGTTATTATTGTTTCTGCTATCATTTTCTTTATAATTATTACCGTTATCATTATTATCAGTATCAATATCACTATTACTGTTATTCTTATTACTTTTTGTTATCATTACTTTTCATTATCATTCATTCATTACTGACACCGTTATTATTAATGCTACTACTTTATTATGAAATAATAGCAAAGGAAATTATTTGAATAATCATTTGATCAATGTTTTTAGAATGATATTAACATTACCTGTGTCATTTTCATGATTATTACTATTATTGTCATTACATCATTATTAGTCATTAGTATAACTATTGTTGCTTTTTGCGTGCACACACACACACACACACAATGCACACTCACACACACACGCACACACACACACACATACACACACACAGACACACACGTATCCATCTATTTATGCATTTAACTGTCTAATGACCCTTTTATCAATAGAGCTTACAATAAGAACAATTCAGCACAGCGGTTCTCTATGTAAGGTGAGATGATCGTTGAGAGTATCTGAAATGACTGAGTTTACTTTCATGGTTTCATTTCACTCGCAAGCGCATCATTAACTGACATTATATTAAGACTGTTAAGAGCTGATCGTTCCCCAGGGATTTGAATTTACTCTTAGCACATTCAGGCAGCTCAGAGTTTATATTATCGCTCAGTTTCGATTGCTATCGCTCACGGCTACATACTCTGCGTGTACAAAACTCGTAACTGTTGGATGAAATCTAGTGAAATTGACCGAATCACTTTGCGCCTTGAATCTTGGCTGATCTGAGTGAAAATGTGACATGATTTCTTAAGTTTTCGTCTCGGAACAAATATATAATAAGATAATAAAAGTGATATCCCTCAGTTATAATTCTCCAGATATAATTCTCAATATCAGTAAATATTTCGGTTGTGTAAATGTCCCAAAAAATATTGGGAACTTTTGTCCCATAACAACACCATTCATTCTTATTTTTTTTCAAGAGAGCCAAAAGTTGAGGCCATATTCAGATTGAAAGCCGCAAAAGCCAGTGTTATTCACTATTTTTCTCAAGAGAGCCAAAAGTTTAAGACATGTGAGCTTTGCATAAACCATAAGCCATAAAAAAACAAGAAATATATAGGCTTGATTTTTTTTTTTTTTTTTTTTTAACTCTACGTCAAATACGATATAATGATGGATGGTATATCTAATGCACTAGCCTTTTTCTCTGATCTCTGTTCCTCTCCCTATCATACTCTTTTTCATTCTCTCTCTCTTTCTCTCTCTCTCTCTCTCTCGCTCTCTCTCTCTCGCTCTCTCTCTCTCTCTCTCTCTCTCGCTCATTCTGTTTCTCTCTTTTACTCTTCTCTCTTATAATAATGGTATGATGATGCTGCTGAAACTAATGATGATAATAATGATGATGACAATAATAAGATTATAATAATAACAATGATTATTATCACTATAATCATGATTATGATAATAACAATGATAAAAGAATAAACAAAAACAACAAAATAATGGTAATAGTAATGATAATGATGATAATAGATGATAGTGATGATGGTTATAATAATAATGATATAACAATAATGCTAATAATGATTATAGCCATAATGAAAACAGTAATGATGGTAACAATGATGATGATTATAACAATTATCAAAAAAATAATTATTTTATTATCCACATAGTATCAGTATAAAATTATCGACAAAGTAATAACAGTAACTGAAGGATTAATAACATAATTTTAGCAACAATTAAAATCACAATTCAAATATCAACGATATCATAATTATAATAATAATGATAATAATGATGATAAAGACATCAAATGTAATTAATAGTCGTGAAAATATATTTCTACCATAGTCGCTTTCCTAATCAACATCATTATAATTACTATCAAATACCACAATGCACATTCTCATTCCTTAATAATCTCACTAAAATTCCAACGATTCTGTGAGTTGCAAACACATCAGTCGCAATCTGTGCAATATGCTAACAAGGGTCACCGTATTTTTCTTCATTGAAGTAGCCTTGTGAGATACAATCTTCTTCTTCTTCTTCTCAGCTTATCCCTATTCGGGGTCGCCGTTTTTGATGAGCTTTCTCCAAGTACTCCTATTGTATACTATTGTTATATCATCTATGTTCTTTTCCTTCAAGTCCCTTTTTATACAATCTTTCCATCTGGTTTGGGGTATGCCCTTTCTTCTATTCCCTTCTACTTCCATTTTCATAACCTCTCTCCCAACATGTTCTTCACCCTCCCTCCTTGCGAACTTAAATCTCAATAAAAAGGACAAACTATCATTATATTGCAAATGTTGTTTTTCAGGAACAACAAGACTGTAATTGTATTGTCTTGGATGGAGTGTTAGGTTAGCTTATGTAAACGTGAATTATAGTGTAGAGAAATGGTGATATATTTCCCTCTCTCTTTCTTTTCTCTCTCTTTGTCTTTCTTTATTTTTCTCTCTCTCTTCTTCTCTCTTTCTCTTTCTTTATTTTTTATCTCTCTCACACTTTCTTTTACTCTCTCTCTATCTCTTTTCTTCTCTCTTTCAGTTTCTTTTACTCTCTCTCTCTCTTTTCTTCTCTCTTTCTCTTTCTTTTTTTTTCTCTCTCTTTCTTTTACTCTCTCTCTCTCTCTCTCTCTCTCTCCCTTTCTTTTTCTCTCTCTCTCTGCCTTTCTTTTTCTCTCTCTCTCTCTCTCTCTCTCTCTCTCTCTCTCTCTTCTATATGCATGATCCAATATTCGTTCGACTTCCCTTCAAAGACTTGTGAATGTGACGCAATGGACACAGACACACATTCTCGGCAGCAGATGGCTGACGGATTCCCAAAAGGTGGATGAAAACGAGCATACACACACACACACATACACACATCACACACACGCGCGCACAAACACACACATATCACACACACATACACTTATACATACACTTATACACTTCTGTGTGTTTCTGTGTATGTGTGCACATATATGCATAAATAAATATACACAAATAGTACGATATTATACAATATTATACATGCAAGAAATACATACAATTGCACAATGAAACAAAGAGTAAACAATCGGACAACACAATTTCATGCAACATATCTATCTCAATACTGCACCAATCACTGCATGAATTGCGAGAAAAAAAGGGACACCATTTTGTGTAACTGTAACTAACTCCATCTAGCGGCGCGGGATCGAAATTACTCTTCTGCGTGCGTCGTAAACAAACCGTCAAATAAGAAATAAACCAGGAATTTAGATATAAATTGAAGAGAACGATTTCACGTAACGCTGTAAAAATCAAGTAACACCTTATAGGGGAATGCACTCTCCAAACAGAATACACTAATACAAATCTATTTATTGTCTTTAACGATACACTATATATTCCTCCAAGTATTACTCGCAGCTGGCTGTAGCTTCAACACAATACATAGGATATTATATTGCATCATCACATCCTGACTTTAGTGTTATATGTTTACACCACACAACGTAGGCACGCCACTTACTGAACATATTAGGCATATGTGATAATAAAACCAATAGGCATAGGGCATATTCACCTGTCAAGCTTTCCTCCAGCATTAAAGGGAGAGTGATAGAGCCGTGCAATTCGTTTAACGACAGTCATTCGCACACAACAAGGTAAACAGTGCAATAAACATGCATTGTCGACAGGTAGAAAGACCTCGGTAATTTGGTTGTTCGTCATGTTTTTAAACCTTTATATCATGGCGGGCAGAACGCAGTGGTTGAACCGTTATCTCTTTAGACATGATGGCGACGAACCTCGTAATATGTCACTGTCTAAGGCACTCCAGCCTAGACTAGTTCATCATTTTATGTCAGTTTATCTGGGGAGGTACGTGTTATTGTACTTAAACTCACTTAATCCTGCAAGTGTTTCAATTTGCATTCGTATTTGCTTCATTTGGCCTCAACTGTTGAACATTCCTTTTTTTTCCTGTTCATCCGAAGTCCACGCTTAAAGCTTTTCCCCGTTCATATTGTTTATCAGTTGTTGTAGCTCATTTTCTGACTCCACGAAGGTTGGTTAAGCGTTCATTCCCAACGCTTATTCTTCCATCAACTCCTATCTGGCTTCATGAGTATTTCCTCTTTTGTCTTTTATTCAACTGAGAGTTTGATGGTCGCTCGTCTGTCTTCCTATATATTCTAATTCACGTACGTATGTACACGCACACGCACACGCACATGCACATGCACATGCTCGTGCACACACACACACACATACACACACACACATTATCCCAAAGCTAAATCATTAACATGATGAATACT
>BOPN01002344.1:35000-37500 GCA_017312705.2 Penaeus japonicus | reverse complement strand
ATAGTAATGATAATAAGAATGATGGTGATAGTAATGATAATAAGAATGATGATAATAAAAAATAATGAAAACAATGATGATAATAGTAATAAAAGTAATGATAAAAATAACAATGACAGAAATAACACATCGTAATATGTCTTTCATAAAAACGAGAAAAAGAGAGAAACGTTTTTCATATTCACGAAAGTCCATATTTTCGAAATCGAAAAATATCTGTAAACATCGGCATGCACCCGAGTTCTCGCCTCATTCTTCCACCTCATTTATCATGCATATAAAAGAGGCTTGGTTCAGTCAAAGCAAACAGGCAAACAAACAAACAAGTTTCTATACCTGCAACACGGATTGTGCGAATGATAAGGTCAAAGGTCAGTTATCAGTATTCTAATAACATTTTATTTCATTAATATCAAAATGAAATGAGTAGTAGTGGTTACAATAGTACATATGAAATCAACATTGTCTTCATATCATAGAGTGAGAACTTTGAATCACAAAATAATTGGGAAATGAACGGAATATATTTAATTCAGATGCGAGCATTTGAGTATAAAAGCTCAGAAAATATTTACCTTTATGAAATAACTGCCACTTTGTTTCCATTAAGGACACTGGAATGAAAAAAAAAAAAAAAAAAAAAAAAAAAAAAAAAAAAAAAAAAAAAAAAACGACTGGAAAAGTTTATCGGAAAAAAAGGAAAGCTTCCGAAGCCTCCTGGATTTTCCTCTTCAGGTCAGAGTCGACAGGAGGGAGAAAGGTGCTTAAAAGGGAAGGGAAGAGCAACACGCAATATAACACCAGCTGAGGACAGGCAGGGAGAGATGAAATAGGAAGCATCGACGCGCACACAGGCACACACTGACCCAGATACACACACACACACAACAAACAAACACACACACACCAACAAACAAACACACATACACACAAAACAAACACACACACACGCAGTAAACAAACACGTACACACACACACACACACAGTAAACAAACACGTACACACACACACACACATACACAATACACACAACAAACACACACACAAACAAACACACACACCAACAAACAAACACACACAAACAAACAAACACACACACACAACACACACACAGTAAACAAACACGTAAACACACACAACAAACACACACACAAACAAACACACACACCAACAAACAAACACACACAAACAAACAAACACACACACACAACACACACACAGTAAACAAACACGTAAACACACACAACAAACACACACACAACAAAAACACACACAACTGTATTTCCCTGTACGAAAAGAATACAAATCACGTAATATATACATACACCAAAATGCATTAAAATCAAACTCATTAATTGACTGCTATAAGTGTTTACACATTAAAATGATAATGACGGAGCCTCCAAGCAACGCAAAATGATACTAATTATGGTCCATAGTTTGTGGCGGTCGGTGCAATTAATCATTAGGTGATTAATGATCCTTAATAACATCATCTGATGCGGCAATCATGAATCAAGTTGTTTGTTCATGCAGGCGGGTAAATTTCCTCCGGGATGTATTTTGATTGCCTCAAGGGTATATATATATATCTTGATTTTCTTTATGAAGTTTTTAATTATTTTTCTATCTCTCTATGTTTTAATTATTATTTTTTTCGATATAGTTTGATTTTTTTCCTCTCTCTCTCTACGTTTTAATCATTATTTTTTTTTTTCGATATAGTTTGATATTGACATTATGAATATAGTTAGTTTCCTTAGGGATGTAGTCAGATTTACTAAGGGATATGGTAAGGGATATATCTAGGAGTTCTAGAGATACAGAATTTCTCGACTAACTTACAATAACTTATGATAATATATTCTCTGTGATATGATCCAATCCTTTAGGGGGGTTACAGTTACATAAACGATTTAGTCACACTTTCTAAATTATATGAAGCTTCTTGGAAATTTTTTTTTTATTGGATTTCGTTGGATTTTCTCAAGGGTAAAAATAAATATCCTCAGAGGCATTTTTGTAGCCCTCTATGCCTGTTTTTTTTCGAGGATACCATTAGATTTACTTGATAGCATAGTTATGCTATTTTTTTTTCTTTATATTAGTTATTTTCTTTAGTTATTTAGTTATTTTATTTATTTAATTAGTCATTTATCTATCTTATATAGTTATTTAGTTATTTCATTTATTTAATGAATAAATGAATTTATTTTACTTAATTATTTAGTTATTCAATTATTTCATTCATTTTTTATTCATTTATTTATTTGATTTACTTATTTGATTATTTCATTCATTTTTTTATTCATTCATTTATCTTATTTCGTTATTTAATTATTAAAAAAGTACAAAAACAAAGGAAAACACAGGAAAACACACGAGTATACCGAAAGCCTCTTCACTATATTGATTCCCCTTGAAGAAGCAATAAACCGAAGAGGCCTTGGGCATATTAATGTCCTTTCCTATGTTTCCCTTCGTTGTTTTGTTTTCAAC
>BOPN01002344.1:20000-25000 GCA_017312705.2 Penaeus japonicus | reverse complement strand
CGAGTTTATATTTCACACTCCCATTGCACTTAAATTATAAGTGAATTAGTTGCGTGATTTTTTCTTTTCATTTCTTTTCTTTTTTTTTCTTTTTCTTTCCTTTCTGTTGGTCGCTCAGTCGGATTGGATTCTGGTGGTGTCGGGAAAGGGAAAAAGGGTTAGTGTTTTAACCGCAGTCACCGGTAATACGAAGGAATACGAAAATTGGATTCCAAACATTATTAAAAAGAGGTAAAAGAACTACACAATCTGGACGGAGATAATATTTGGTGAATATTGACTCTGGTCGATAGGAAATTTCGTATCTGGGAATTGCATCACTCGATTAAGCGAATATTCAGTAATTAAAATACGTTATGATTTTCGGCGGAAATGGTGTAGGAAGAAGTTGTTATAAAATGTCTTAGTCAACCTTATTTGTTTATTTTATTAATGGAACTAAGAATATTTGTCTTTTATATTGCTTCTGGCTCTCGTGTCTAAGCCGAGATACGGATCCATGCAAGAAGAAAAGCAACTGAAAGTTACTTGTTGCAAAAGAGAGAGACGGCCTTTCGCTTCCTTTTGACATGCACGCTGAGTTTCTCACAGATGTTTTTTTTTTCAGGAAAGAGGCTCAACTTTGGACTATGGAAGGCTAGAGTTAGAGAAAAGATTTTTTTTTTTTTTTTTTTTATACCGGTATATCTCTTGCGCTTCATTTTCTCTTCTTTTCAAATCTTCCTTTTTGCTTTTTCTCTTCTAGAACTGTTGTTGGTCTTTTCTTGTCATCTTTATCTTTCCTGTCTCTTCTCATTTCTTCCTCTCTTCGTTTTTCCCTTCACCCACTTTCTGTTTTCCCTTCTTATTTTTCTTTAATCTATAATTACCTTGAATCGAGTCATACGCCTCGCGGCCAAAACCTCATGCAGTCGCTTGACTTATCCAATGCCGATGACGTCTCGACAGAATAAGGAACCGAAGGCACGTGTTGCAAGCTGCAGGGCATACTTAAACACAGCAACGCCCCACCTCCTCCAGGCCACCCACCACCTATTTCAAAAGGATGCCACGCACAGCAGACATGTGTGAAGGTGACAGACCCCCTAGTAGGACATCCGGGCATCCTGAGACCACACCTCTTACGCCAACCGTCGGTCGCCCATTCCCTCCCGGGAACCAAACGGCAGGGACGCCACTTCAAAGGAAAGGGCGCGAGCCTCTTCGTTTTTCCCTTCACCCACTTTCTGTTTTCCCTTCTTATTTTTCTTTAATCTATAATTACCTTGAATCGAGTCATACGCCTCGCGGCCAAAACCTCATACAGTCGCTTGACTTATGCAATGCTGATGACGTCTCGGCAGAATAAGGAACCGAAGGCACGTGTTGCAAGCTGCAGGGCATACTTAAACACAGCAACGCCCTACCTCCAGGCCACCCACCACCTATTTCACAAGGATGCCACGCACAGCAGACATGTGTGAAGGTGATGAACCCCGAGTAGGACATCCGGGCATCCTGAGACCACACCTTTTACGCCAGCCGTCGGTCGCCCATTCCCTCCCGGGAACCAAACGGCAGGGACGCCACTTCAGAGGGAAGGAAAGGGCTCGAGCCATGAACGGATGAGCCGGCCGAAGAACTTCCGAATGTTGCATGGAAAGATCCCCTTCCATTGCAGTTCTTTGCATTTCAGAAAAGTTAAAATGAGGAGTGGTATTTTCAGCGGAATAAATCCCTGAGGTGATTTTTTTCTCTCTCTCTTCCAATTATTTACTCGTGGGAAATAAAAACAAAAAATATAGTGTCATAAATCAAAATATCAAAATGTGTCACTGGGATGACGGCTAAGAGATCAGATGAGTCAATCAGACACACACACACACACACACACACACACACACACACACACACACACACACACACACACACACACACACACACACACATATATATATAGTCTTTAGGGAAGAGGGAGCGGACAGGAGAGAGGAAGGAAGAGGAAGGAGGAAGGAAAAGGGAAGAGGGAAGAGGAAGGAAAGAGGGAGGGAGGATTACATTTCCCGCTCTCTCTTATATTCTGAATTTGACTGCTGATTAATAAAAAGATTTTTCCACGTGGTTCGAGTTACATTCGAGGTTAGCGGCATTAGTAAAGCTCTATGACACTGAAAATAAGAACAACGATAAAAACTATTTTGATAATTGAATATTAACCACAAATCATCTATTCGTATTGGCTTATTCATAAATTCATAATCTATACAAATTATAGAATGAGGGAATCATTCGAATTAGTGACAACGATAATGTTTATGGGTATATATGCCTGATTGTTATTCTGATAAACAAATCATATTTTCAGGGATTTATAACTAAATAGAAATGTCAAACAGAACATATCATATCACATATCACCAATTAATTATATCCGCTTCACTGAATTTTAATCTCTGCCATGGGTGAAGATATAGATTCATGAAATGAACTGTCAAAGAATGAGAAAGCATTTTTTATTTATTAATTTATTTATTTATTTATTACAGCAGAAGGAAAATATATTTCGTAACCCCGAGCTTATATTCCTTGTTCAATTTCCCGGAAACTAGACATTACAATAAAACTGTCTCTCTCTGTTAGCAATGATGTGATTCCAAATGATTCCAGACATCGCCTTGATTTCGAAAAGTTTGTATGTCAATAAAGCGAAGATTGATATAATCAACGGGACCTGTTTCAAGTAATTAGTATTCTCATTTCCGTGCTGAAGTAGAAGCTAATAATCACCGAATCGATTAAACAATTCATTTGCTGTTTGACATGGCCTCTGTGTGATGTGATTGTGTTTGATGTGTGTTTGTTAGGATTTACATTGTAGAGACGTGTGTAGGATCTGTTTATACATTTCTCTGGCTTTCTTCTGTCTCTATCTTTGTGCATAAGTGAGAGATGAATGATCATTTTTAACTAGCTGTTTGCTTTTATCACCTATGCGCGAGCACACACACACACACACACACATATATGTATATATATATATATGTGTGTGTGTGTGTGTGTATGTGTGAATAAATATACAAATGTATGTATATACATAAACGCACACACACACACACACACAGATCAATCCAGAAATACCTGATAGTCACTTCATGTTGATTTTCCATTTTTATGAAGCTCATCCTTTTCATCTTCATCCTTTTCAGTTCATCCAACTTCCCTGGGGGTGGGGAGGGGGGGGGTCCATGGAAAGTGTTATTCTCACTCGCCATAGGATTTCCTTCGTAACTTTTGAAAAATTGGAAGGAGAGAAAGTCAAATACCGGATAGTGTCTAGCAAATGGGGGAGGAAGGAAAGGATGGAAGGAGGGAGAGGGAGGGGGGGTGGAAGGGAGGGAGAAGGAAGGAGGGAGGAAGAGAGAGGGAGGGAGGAAGAGAGAGGGAGGGAGGAAGAGAAAGGGAGAGAGAGAGAGAGCGAGAGAGAGAGAGAGAGAGAGAGAGATAGAGAGAGATAGAGAGAGAGAGAGAGAGAGAGAGAGAGAGAGAGAGAGAGAGAGAGAGAGAGAGAGAGAGAGAGAGAGAGAGAGAGAGAGAGAGAGAGAGAGAGAGAGAGAGAGAGAGAGAAAGAGAGAGAGAGAGAACGAAAGAGAGAGAGAGGCAGAGAGAGAAGGAGAGGGAGGGAAGGAGGGAGGGTAGAGAGAGAAAGAGAGAGAGAAAGGGGGGGAGGGGGGATATCTAATCATGGTACCTAAGACACTGACTGTTCTTCACTGTATCAGTTCAACGTTATGAGTTAGGCATGCTGTTTCACCTGACACTTCCTGCTTCCTGTGTCCACTTCCGTCTTAATCATACAACTACCTCTAGCAGCTGTGTTTGCTTGCTGCTAGAGTATGGGAAAGCAATTTTTTTTTTTTTTTTTTTTTTTTTTTACAGCAGAAGGAAATAAAAACATTTTTCCACGTGGTTCGAGTTACATTCGAGGTTAGCGGCATTAGTAAAGCTTTATGACACTGAAAATAAGAACAACGATAAAAACTATTTTGAATCCCTCTCTATGCCATGAGGCATAGAAAGGGATTCAAGATTCGTACTTAAGGACACAGGAGGAACCCAGAGAAGGGACACAGACGGAGATAAGAACAGCCAGAAGGAACAGCTCTGACCTCCGTCCCTCGGTCAGAGCCAAGTGTCATAACAGGCCATCAATAAAGACAGTGACAAGGAACGTCTGTCTGTCTGTCTGTCTGTCTGTCTGTCTTTCCCGCCGGGTTGCAACGGGCAAAGCTAATGGATTACATCTACTGGCATCTAGCGGGTTACAGGGAGGGGAAGGGGGGCAGAGGGAGAGAGGGAAGGAGAGAGAGGCAGGGAGGGAGGGGGAGAGAGGGGGAGGGAGGAGGAGGGAGGAGGAGGGAAGGGAGGAGAGAGAGAGAGAGAGAGAGAGAGAGAGAGAGAGAGAGAGAGAGAGAGAGAGAGAGAGAGAGAGAGAGAGAGAGAGAGAGAGAGAGAGAGAGAGAGAGAGAGAGAGAGAGAGAGAGAGAGAGAGAGAGAGAGGGGAGGAGGGGGAGAGAGAGAGAGAGAGAGAGAGAGAGAGAGAGAGAGAGAGAGAGAGAGAGAGAGAGAGAGAGAGAGAGAGAGAGAGAGAGAGAGAGAGAGAGAGAGAGAGAGAGAGAGAGAGAGAGAGAGAGAGAGAGAGAGAGAACGAGAGAGAGAGAGAGAGAAAGAGAGACAGGCAGATAGATAGATAGATAGATAGATAGATAGATAGAGAGAGAGAGAGAGGTAACATCCCGGAGAAACGTTTCATGAAATTCGACAAAATTAAAGAGTTATTGGAACCCGCAAATTTTCCACTATAACTCAACCGCTCTGACATACATTAAAAAAACAAATCTCATTATTGGTTCTGTTACACACGCCCACGCTAGAACGAAGCAAAATTGAAATTTAAAACCCAATATATGCCTTCACATTCCAGCTATGATGAATAACCTCTATGAATAACTACATATAATAAC
>BOPN01002343.1:215107-216369 GCA_017312705.2 Penaeus japonicus | reverse complement strand
ATATATGTACATATATACATATATATATATATATATGTATATGTATATATATATATATATATATATATGTATATATGTATATATGTATATATATATATACATATATGCATACTTATATATATATACATATATGCATACTTATATATATATATACATATATGCATACTTATATATATATATATATACATATATACATATATATATGTATATATGTATGTATATATATGTATATATGTATGTATGTATACATATATGTATATTTGTGTATTTATATATATATATTGTCACGGACAATCATGCCACGACAAGATCTGGGCTATGATGGTCATCATGGACATCAGATTCATAAGTCACAGTAGCAGGGTCACCTACTACAACCTGATGATCATCTTGGACCCCTGTCAATTCACATAGTTGGTCAGATAATTTTTCCATACTCATGGTAACAAAACACAAACAAAATTCTATACAAGAATTATACAAAATGTGTAATTCACCTAACAATCAGAGCAAATAAGAGGTAATAAATGCTCAAATTAATCTTTGTTGCTTAAATCATAGAAAACAAATATTACAATTCTGTCATTCAATATTCTCAAATATTGACAAATAAACATAAATCTATGATTAAGAAAAACACTGCTTCATTTCCTTTCTTTCTGATGCGGTGTTTTAGCAGCATTTCTTGTTTAACCTCTTGATGGTGGGAATCTTGACCTTTGTTGGATCTTGAATTTGCACAAAATTTCGTACTTTTGTCGCGGACAATCATGCCACGACAAGATAGAAGTAATCTGGTCTTCCTTCAATGATGGTTGGTTGAAGAAAACTACGCCAATTCCGTCACGGAGTGGATTTATTGGGTCTAGATGGAACATACAATGACCACCCTTCATGTGGCCTCTTGGGGAGCACGTGGTGCCAGTCTTGGTGTCGTTGACTTTGGTTGTTTGGACTGCTCTTATATAACGGGGTCTACACGGTGTGCTTGTTGTTACTGTAGCATCTTTACTTTCTACTTTGGTGTTTTCTCTGTTCCCCATTTCTACTTCTACTCTCATACCACTCATCCCCTCATTTCATTCTACTCTTCCCCTCACTCCACTCGTACGAACTGAAATCGAACAAACAAAAAACTCCTAGTCTCTTTTGGCTAATATCACATCATCTTTCACTTGTATAGAAACTTATATTACTTCAATTGCTTCTTAATACATTTAAACATCATTCTAACTTACATTTTTTGGCGTCATAACTTCTCT
>BOPN01002343.1:202607-207607 GCA_017312705.2 Penaeus japonicus | reverse complement strand
ACTTCAGAGGCTTTGGGTAGAGGTCAGAATGGCAGCTAACTTATTTGGTCATTGTCCTTGTAAATTTCGGTTGTGATTTGTGCTTATTATCATTCTTCTTCTTCTTGTTATTATCATTACTATTATTATTATTATTATTATTATTATCATTATTATTAGCATTATCATTATTATCATTTTGCACTGGATAGCTTGCAGTTGATCCCATTTTGTAGTTTTCTTACCATTGGCTTCTGGAAATGTCACTAATTCGTCCTGATGAATAGCATCAGTACCCTTATTATTAGCATCATTATCACTATCATCATTATCAATAACGTGGTCACTAAAATTAGTTGCAGTAACTGAAATAGTATCAGAAATAAAAGTGAAACCATCTCAAGATCTGATACCGTGTTAACAGTAGTGGAAAGTTAGATGACAATAGACAAGTCAACAACATACAGTTAGATAACATCCAATTCAGGGTACTTTTACACTAGACAAAGCCATCTACCCGTCTCACGCAGGTCTTTTACTAGAAGTGCTGTTTCTACTTCTACTGAAAATATCTGTCGTTTGCCTTGTTCTAGTTACGAGGTAGTTGGCTGCCTGTTCAAAAGTGGGTGTCCTAACTCTTGTGAAGAAATCGTTGAAATGCGCTATGCTATTTATGGGATTTATGTAATTGTCTGTGGTGTTTTTGTTAGACAATGTTTTAGTTGTTCTCCACGTTTTGGCTGGGTCATGTTTACATTCAGGGAGTTGAATTTTACAGTTTTTTTTTTTCTTTTTTGCACATTGAATGCAAGATTTAACGTTTCAATTCGTTTTGTTCAAGTTCGTTTTGCTCAAGTTCATTCTGAAAGGCAGTTTGCAGGAGAGAGAGAAAAAGAAGTGAGTGAGAGTGAGAGGTGATATTGAGAGCGTGAGTGAGATTGAAAGAAGGAAAGAGAAAGAGGGAGAGACAGAGAGAATGAGAGTGAAAGAGAGAGAGAGGGAGTGAGAGTGAGAGAAGGAAAGAGAGAGTGAAAGTGAGAATGAGAGTGAGAATGAGAATGAGAGTTAGAGAGGAAGAGAGCCAGAGGGAGAAAGAGGTGAAAGAATGGTATACAAAGTGTTGGCCAACGCAATATAAAAAATGGAAATATTGAGAAACCATATTACAATTACTCCGAAGTGGGGAATACACAACAAACCTTCAACAACACATTGTAATGACCATGAATAGCGCAGTTTTTTTTTCTTTTTTTTTATACCTCTTCCCTGTTTTGCTTCTAGTCGATGGTGGTTCGAGGAGACCAGAGCAACTTTCCGTTTTCTTTACCGAAGATAAATATTATAACCATTTTCTTTAAACTGAAATTAATAGGTCAGTAAAGGCGAATAGGTACTGTGTAAATTTCCTTGATAGGATGGCAGTCGCTACATACACATCCCTTGAGCTTTATGATGAGTTATTTCAGAATACGCCTCGCGCGGTACCTCTCATTACGCCTCGGTGCTTGCGCCTGACCGAGTGTCAAAAACAGATTTTCCTTGCAGGAATGCCAACAGCACTTAGATATAGATCGGACAGGCCCTTGTCTCTGCTTCCTACCCCCTCTTCCTCCTCACTTTTGCACCTCCCTCTCCCCCCCCTTTCATAGCCCCCCCTCCCACCTGCAGACCGGGCTGACCGCGAGCGCCGTGACCCCGGCTCGCAGTACAGGCGCGCGGCCGAAGACGGTCGGTTGTAGGCGCCGCTCTTTCATGCATGCCGGAAGAAACAACCCAAACCAACCCGCGTTATCTACGATTTTTTCGCCGAAGGAATATCTGTTTGAGCTCTCGATCTGTTGCTGACCATTGTTCTGGAATATAGATCGTCTATACCTTTGGGGCTGTAGATCCTCGTTCCTGTCTTCGATGACGGAGATACGAGAAGTATCGGTGCAGTGACGAGACCGCAGCGAGCGACTACGGCCGCGGGCGATCAGGAATGTCATCGTGGATTCTTCGCTCAATCGGTGGACGTAGCGGCGGTCGGAGAGTGAGCGGGGGAATGTGAACCCTTCCGGTCTTCCCGCAAGTTTCTTTTGGTCTCTTTCCGATCGAAGTCCGAACGGCCTCGGGCTCGACCTCGAAATCCAACGTTCCTACACATCGCGGAAAAGTACAAAACGTTCGAACAGCGGAATTATCTGGGCCATATGATTACTTCGCAACTCTTCTTCTTTACTCCGTTTCCTTTCTGCAATTATGGGGCGCTGTCGTTTGTTTCGTGAGTGCCATCGATAGTGTGGATCCGCCAGAGTGAATCCCAAGCGAAAGTGTGATCGAAATCGAGGCAGAAAGAGGCTCCGAAGAAGAAAGTGCTGTTGTTGTTGAAACGGGAGCTCCGCCGTGAGTGTGGAGTGAGCTCGCTTGCGCTTCCCGAGGCTCGCTTGGCAGACGGAGCGCGGGAAAGAAATCAATAGACGAAGGAGAATGAGAGAGAGAGTGAGAGTCGGGCCGAACATGGCGCGGCCCGCTGTTGTGTGGTGAGCTAGCCACCAGTGTAGGCATCGCTTACTGGGGCCAGCCACTCGTGCCAGCTTGCATTGCTTTAAGATCCGAAAGCCTGAAAGTTCGTGGGCATTGAGAGAGAAAAGGAAAAATTGAAAATAAAACCTGTGAAGTGTAACAGTGCCAAACAGTGCCGCCGACGCCCCCTTATGATACAGTGAGAGAGAGTGAGAGCCGCTGCCCCACCTGAGCTGTGACACGCCAGGGCTATGAGAGCGCGTAACACACAGTGACGCAAGCACAGGCTCCTCCTTCAGGTCTTCACTGCTGAAACATGTCGACTGAAAGAGTAAGTAGACACACGGCGCCGATGGGAGGGCGCTGGGGAAGGAGGAAAGGAGGGGAAAAGGGCAGAGAGGGAGGGAAAGAGGGCAGAGAGGGAGGAAAAGAGGGCAGAGAGGGAGGGAAAGAGGGCAGGGAGGGAGGAAAAGACAGCAGAGAGGGAAAAAAGGACGAAAGGAGGGAAATGAAAGAGGGCAGAGAGGAAGGGAAAGAAGGGAGGGAGGGAGAGAGGGAAGGGAGATTCTCTAGGCTTTAGGGTGAGAGTACGAGTGACCGGCAGGAGTGTCACTCAAAACTTGATTATGAACGGAAGTAGATATACTTCCAGACTCTAAAAGAAAAGTACTCATATGCCGTTTATCCCTAAATGTGTTTATGCACATTATATCTCGCTTTAGGCACCATGCAACCAATGGAAATTATAACGATACGACCGAATAAGAGAATAACTTTTTGAATTCGATTAACGTGCTAAGACCGTCATGAATGAGTAGTCATCCTCATAGACGCAAAAATAGTAATGACAACAACAAAATCAACAATGACATGACAAGATCACAGACAAAATTTCCGAAAGAGAAACGAAAGAGAGAAGGATATATTTGCCACACTTCGAGTAAGTAATTCATGATAGCGCCGGCCATGAAATGATATGTGTGAGCATTACCTTATAGTTACACACGCCCGTAACACCATTAAAGTGGTAGTCACGGGCGGGGTGAGTGGTGGATCTTACCCTCCCCCTCCCACTCCCTCTCCTCCTCCTCCCCCAACCCTCAACCCCGAGAATTGGAAAAGGATTTTTTCTTCTGTCAAATCTATAGGGTTGTTTTTTTTCTTTCCTTTTTATCGGTTTATCTTAACTATTTTGTGCGTCCCTCTCTTTATATTTTTCTTCTCCGTTATTTTTCTTCTTGAACTTGGATTAACCGGTTTCAACTTTAATATGCACTGCAGTCTGGTACGTGCATATTGACTTTGATGCATTAACAGTCATTCATATTCCTCTGGCGACCGTAGCGACGAGAGGGTCTATGATACATCTTAAACGAGACCGGATGCTCCATCACTTG
The DNA here is from genome assembly GCA_017312705.2 of Penaeus japonicus. Lineage (NCBI taxonomy): Eukaryota > Metazoa > Arthropoda > Malacostraca > Decapoda > Penaeidae > Penaeus > Penaeus japonicus. The sequence continues at coordinate 203,726 of BOPN01002343.1, read as the reverse complement.
GGAGGGTGGGGGTAGGGGGGTAGAGAGATGGGGAGGAGGAGGGCAGAAGGGTAGAAAAAGAAGGATGGGAGGGGGGAGAGGGAGGGCAGGAGGGTAGAAAAAGAGGGATAAAGACCAAAGAGGTCGGCTTGGATGGCAAAGAGGGAAGGATGGAAGATAGATAGGGAGGGAAGGAGGAGAGAGTGGGAAGGAAGTGAAGGACGGTGGAAAAGAAGGTAGAATGAGGAAATGAATGGGGAAAGAAAGAGGGAAGGATGGAAGGAAGGAGGGCAGAGGAAGAAGGCAGAGAGCGAAGATAAGAGGGCAGAGTGAGAGAATAGGAGAGAACAAGCAACTGAGGGTAAAAAAAGGAAGGAGGGAAAGCAGAGTGGGAGGGGAATCTCACGTCAAAAACAGCTGCTGTCAGTGACCGACTAAAATCAGCAATATACTTTCGGTGGTATGTCACGTACTGACAGCATAATCAGCTGAAGAATGTGGAGAAGGAACTCAGAATAATATGAAGAAGATTATCAGCAAGAGGGGAAAAGAGGGAACACCCCACTCGATTTCACATGCTGCTGAAACCTTGCTTAAAGTCAGCCCCTTCTGTTGAGGACGGATGGGGTGGAGGGTATAGGTGGAGGAGGGAGTGGAGGAGGGGGAGGCCATGGAGGAAGTTGAGGAGGGGGAAGGAGATGGAGGGGGAGAGGAGTGGGGAGGGGATGGAGGTAAAGGAGAGGGGAGAAAGAGGTGGAGGGGGCTGTAGGTGATGGAGGAAGGGGAAGAGGTGATGGAGGGGGGAGGGGATGGAGGAGAGATTACAAGAGCGGGGGGAGAGGGAGGGTTAGAGGAGGGGGAGTAGGTAGAGGGGATGGAGGAGTGAAAGGAGGGAGAAGGGAAGGAGAGGTGGGGGAGGGGGGGTGGAGAAGTGAGAGTACGGAGGAGAGGGAGGGAGAGAAGTAGGGAAACGAGAGTGAGGAAGGGGAATTGTAAGGGGAAGGAGTGAAAGGGGGAGGGCGTAGGGCGAAAGGCGAAGGGGGGGGGGGAGGGTAAGAGGAAAAGGCGAAGGGGGAATGGGCAAGGGGAATTGTAAAGATTTAGAGGAAAGAGGCTAGGATGGAGGAAAGTAATAAGGGG
>BOPN01002343.1:167607-170107 GCA_017312705.2 Penaeus japonicus | reverse complement strand
GTTTTTCGGATGATGAATGAGGTGCAAACTTCTGATAATGGAAGCATGGTGATTAATTTAATGATGGGAGATTTATTCATAGCAAAGAGGCAGAGAAGAGAAACATTTTTTACAAAGCAATATGCAAATAAAATTAGGGAAAGTCTGACATTAGCTTTTATATAAATTATCAAGTGTATAAATGGAGGATGAAGTTCGTGCTCCGGTGAGTGTTAAGCGAGTCGGATCACTTTGCACTTTGCCTCGTTTTCTAATGCAATGTTGATGTATATTTGACCGTGCAATATTTGTGCAGTGGCTAGAAAGAGTTTATACAAAAAAACAAGTGTTGGATAACCTTTTCGATAAGTACTCTATCCATCATTCTATCTACATACACAGACTCTCTCATTTCATTGTGACAAATATAGAAAAGGTAGAAAGGATAACGAATAGGCAAGCGATATCACTGACACAGTTCATCACATCACATGCAATGCTATTGAAAGGCATCAATTCCATTTCTTTTCTTTTCTCGTGTGTACCTTATCTACATGAATGCTAGTGTTTGACCTTTGCAAAATACAGCAACATGTACACGTGTCCGATAGTATGCACAGGATACTAATGTACACGGCGCACGGTGTATCTATGGGCGGAGGGAGCTTTAATTAAGGCTCCATAGGACAGAGAGCCGAGAAGACAAAAGTTGAGATAATCCCCGGAGACTTTGTCGAGGCTGAATAGTTGAGTTTGGTCAGGCCACTCCGGTAGAAGAACGGACATTGCTCCTTTGAACGCCAAACTTCTTAACTTCCGTTTTGCGATGCTTTGTTGCAATGTGGGTTCTAGCACCGTCAGTGTTAAGGGACTCTGCAAAGAGGGAACTTTACCGAGGAAATGCAACGGAGATAGAGTTATCAACGTTTGGCCGGTGGGAGCAGACCTCCCGTGGGAATAACAGACCCGGTCTTAGTATCAGTTGCTCAGATATTGGGAGAGGCGGGAGCGCGAGCAGCATATTGATTATAGAGGCAATAGGTGGGACATGTAATAGATAGAATACATTTCCCATTTTCCTGAGATGAAAACCCTAGCGAAATAGAGGCACCGTACGTTTATATAAACTTTGACAAATGGCGTCAAGGCGACCTAAAGCAATGCGATCTGGAATAGCACTCCCAGTTTCCGGAATATTGGATATTCATTGCGCTCGAGATGCCACTCAGTCCGAACTTAGACGAAAACAAAACTTGCGAGGAGGAGAGAGAGGTAATCGGGTTGACATAAATCCTTAAGGAGATTAGCGGGATAACGACAGGCTCTCGAATCACTGTCGCCTGTGATTCTCCGAAACAGGGAGGAAGTGGCTGTTTGTCTCACCGTCCGTTCCCTTGATTGGCAGTGAACTAATGCAGGGGAATCGAAGAGCTTCTGCTGCTGAAGAGAATGGATCTGATTCGATCCTCGGCCATTTTTCGCTTTTCTTCTGTGGTAAGGAGTGTAGCTTGTGGATTCGTTATGTCATCTCAGATTACTGATGTGGCGTATTTGCATCTGTTTCTGGAATGAGACGCATAATCTCGTTCTTTTCAAAGTTTCCTTTCGACGTTACTACAGGATAAGTTTAGAAAAAATACATTTATACAAAATACGCCATAAAGTATAAAAAAGTAAGTAGTTTCAGTGGGTTTATTATACTTTAATTAGAGTCATCACCCCCCTCTTAAAAAAATATATTATGGGATCTAACTAGAATGAGACCAAACACAGTTCACTATAACAAATGCATGAAAAGCATGGATGAGAGTTAGGGATTCGGCAAAGTAAGATCAAAACGTAATTGGCGTATCGATAATTCTAATAAAAATGCAATATCGAAGAGTCGTTTTCTTTCCTTCTTTTCTTTCTCTCTCATTCGGTGGAATAATTCATTTTCCTTCCTACCTATTCTACAAGAGTGAGTCTCTGTGCAAGCCAGACAGCCACCAGACAGCTCCCACGCCTCTGTTCTTCCATGTCACTAAAGGCGAGACTCCAGGCACTGCCCAAGGTCTTCACTCGGGTCTGAGGACTGCAACCTCAGCTCCTGCGCTCTCAGGCTGTATGTCTGGGGCTCTGGCTTTTGTCTGTCTGTCTGTCTGTCTGCTCGCTTCCTCTCTCTCTCTCTTTCTTTCTCTCTCTCTCTCTCTCTCTCTCTCTCTCTCTCTCTCTCTCTCTCTCTCTCTCTCTCTCTCTCTCTTCTCTGCTCTCTCTCTCTCTCTCTCTCTCTCTCTTTCTCTCTCTCTCTCTCTCTCTCTCTCTCTCTCTCTCTCTCTCTCTCTCTCTCTCTCTCTCTCTCTCTCTCTCTCTCTCTCTCTCTCTCTCTCTCTCTCTTTTCCCCTCTCTCTTGCTCTCTCTCTCTCTCTCTCTCTCTCTCTCTCTCTCTCTCTCTCTCTCTCTCTTTCTCTCTCTCTCTCTCTCTCTCTCTCTCTCTCTCTCTCTCCCTCTCTCTCTCTCTTGCTCTCTCTCTCTCTCTCTC
>BOPN01002343.1:155107-162607 GCA_017312705.2 Penaeus japonicus | reverse complement strand
TGAATGATAGTAATACAATAATAGTAATAATAATAATTCTAAAGATAATGATAACGATAATATCAATAACAATAATGATAATGATAATAAGGATAATGATGATAAAAAAAAAATACACATCGAGAACAACAATAAAACAACAGCAATTGGAACAACCATCCAATCAAAAACACCGAAATAAAAGGAAGCAAAACAAAATAAATAAATATAATTCTTTCGCCGCTCCGCTTCAACCTGCGCCGACGCATCCAACCCTGAAGCTATTCTTTAAAATGGTGTTTGCTGATTTTCTGACCGGAAAGTTATTAACTGACTCGGAATAAATTAGTCGACAAGGAAGATAGTCCACGAAGCTGATTATGATAATTATTATTGTTGTTATGAGTGGATGACTGTTTTTTTTCGTATTTTCTTCGTCATTTTTCGTTATTTTTGTTTTCTCTATGTCTTTAGTTGTTGTTTTTCTTTGTCCTTCGTTATTGTTTCTCTTTGTCTTTCGTTATTTTGTATCATAGTTATTCCCTTCTGTGTTCGTTACATTTTCCTTCTTATATGATGCGCATAGTGAATGGCCCATTATTAAAGAATAATAAATAGACATATATAAAAGAATAACTTTTTTTTCTCTCCCTTTCCCTCTGTAATGAATGGGAGGATATTGAATGATCGTTGGTTTAGTCTTAATGAATTAATGATGAAACGGAAAGATCGGACAAAGGGTACCGTTGATTCCTCTCCTCTGCTCGGTTCCTGTTTAAAGTTCACCGCTTATTCCTGCCTTGTTGGGGGTATTTCGCTGTTTTTATTTTGTAGAATCAGGAGAAATGAGAGAGAGCGAGAGAGAGAGAGAGAGAGAGAGAGAGAGAGAGAGAGAGAGAGAGAGAGAGAGAGAGAGAGAGAGAGAGAGAGAGAGAGAGAGAGAGAGAGAGAGAGAGAGAGACACACACACACACACACACACACACACACACACACACACACACACACACACACACACACACACACACACACACACACACACACACACACACACACACACACACACACACAATCACACACACATAAACGCACACACACTCACACGCACAGATACGCTGACTGACACAAACCCACACGCTCCTCTTCATGATAATGTGACCTTTACCGTATAATGTTACGGAGGCCGGAATGAATTCACGTTTTCCGGACCATAAAAGCCCCTGGTTCCTTGGTCACTGGAATGTTGACTTTGTTTGTTGTGTTAAAAGGACTTCCTGCTGAAACAGGCTATTTGCAATGTTTCTGTGGGATGGCTGTTGATTTTTCGTCCCGTTTGAGTTCGCTAAAAAGAGGGCGAGTTAATGTACTCTGCTCGGCGTTTTATGGCCGTGCCTGTTTAGGCGCTTTTGTAGCTGTGTGGGATTTTATTATGTATCTATGTAGCTCTATCTATCTATCTATCTATCTATCTATCTATCTATCTATCTATCTATCTATATATATATATATATATATATATATGTATATATATATATATATAGTTAGCATTCATTGTTCCGCAATAGATTTCAACAACTAGATAAAATACAATAAGTTATAACTGAAGTCGTTCACTTCACTCCACCGAAATCTTTACAATACATGTTAAACACACGTTCTTGGTCCGCCAGATGTCCGATGGAGCTCGAACGTGACTGTGCATGTAGGTAATCTGAAAAGAAGGAATCATAAAGGGAGGATTGTGTCGCAAAAAGAATATTATGAGGTGCCAGAATGATGTGTTGGTAGGAGATAGAGATAGATAGATAGATAGAGAGAGAGAGAGAGAGAGAGAGAGAGAGAGAGAGAGAGAGAGAGAGAGAGAGAGAGAGAGAGAGAGAGAGAGAGAGAGAGAGAGAGAGAGAGAGAGAGAGAGAGAGAGAGAGAGAGAGAGAGAGAGAGAGATAGAGGGGGGAGGGGAGATAAATGATAAATAGAGAAAAAGCGAGAGAGAGAGAGAGAGAAAGAGAGAGAAAGAGAGAGAGAGAAAGAGAGAGAAAGAGAGAGAGAGAGAGAGAGAGAGAGAGAGAGAGAGAGAGAGAGAGAGAGAGAGAGAGAGAGAGAGAGAGAGAGAGAGAGAGAGAGAGAGAGAGAGATGGAGAGTGGATAAGAAAGAAAGAGAAAGAAGGAAAATGAGGTGAGAGAGAGAGCGAGAAAGAGAGTGAATAAGAAAGAAAGAGAGAGAGAGAAACAGCGAGAGCGAGAGAGAAAAGGACGAGTAAGAGAGAGAACGAGAGCCAGAGAAAGAGAGAAAAAAACGAGAGAGAGAGAGAGAGAGAGAGAGAGAGAGAGAGAGAGAGAGAGAGAGAGAGAGAGAGAGAGAGAGAGAGAGAGAGAGAGAGAAGGAGAGAGATAGAGAGAGAGAGAGAGAAAGAGAGAGAGAGAGAGAGAGAGAAAGAGGGGAGTGAGTGAGTGAGAGAGAGAGAGGGAGAGAGAGAGAGAGAGAGGGAGAGAGAGAGAGAGAGAGAGAGGGGGGGGGGGGGGGAATAGAAACAGCAAGACCCTTTCCCGTCTCGGGCTTTCGACTCCTTTAACTCATCCAGACCGTGTTCTTCGTGCGAAATATAACAGCTCTTTGTAGACCGCGCATTGTGTGGTCTGTTCTCGAGGTAGTTTGGTGTTGTAATATAGTGATCTGTGTAGAGGTGTTTCATTTCTTTATGAGGTTGCTAATTACAATATGATGCTTAGATGTAGAGTGCAAAACTACACTTTATGTGAATGAGGATAATTGTATATAATAATGATAACAATGACAATGATAGTAATAGGTAATCAGGATAATGATGGTGATGATAGAAATGATGGTGATGATGATAATGATAATAATGTTAATAATGATTAAAGTAATAATGGTAATAATGACAATAGTAACAATGATAATTGTAATGATAATAAATATAATGATGACTATAATAATGATAAAGTTAACAATGATAATAATCGTGATAATGATAATAATAACAACAACAATAATACTAATAGCAAATAATAACAATGGTAACATGAGGTGATAAGAATAATAGTAACGAAGGCAATACTGATGCTATTGCTAGTAAAAACTACAATCATTTGGCTGCAGTTGTTACTATGATAATAATAATGGTAATGATAATGATAATTGTAGTGATAATGAAAACGCTGATGATAATGATAATAGTATTGATGATAATAATAATGAGGATGATACAAATGATAAGAATAATAATGATGATGATACAAATGATAATAATAATAATGATAATAATAATTACTAATCATAGTAATCATAATGATAATAATAAAAGTGATAACAAGGATAATGATAATAGTAATAATAATAATAATAATGATGATAATAATAGCAACAATAATGATAATACCAATAATGATATAATACTACAATAAACAATGACATGAATAATGACAATTCCACTGCAACGCTTACCCCGCATAATACATTAATCTAAAAACGCGCAATGTATATAAGACCGGATTAGTCTCGACGTCTTCGTGCAACTCAGAGAAAAAGGGAGGAGGTCCCGGAAGGTCTTGGAGAATTAAGATAGTTTGGAAGAATCTCAAGAAAGAGGCTGCGAGATGCTGCGTCGTCTATTATATGGACTCGAGGGAAGGGGCGGGCATCGTTTCATCTGGGCGGGGGGGGGGGGGGGGGAAGGGGGGGGGGGGAAGGGGGAGGGGGGGGGATGGGGGGAGGGAGGGATGGAGGGTAGGGAGGGAGTGTTAGGGAGGGAGTGTTAGGGAGGGAGGGAGAAGGAGAAAGGGAGGAAGAGATGCAGATAAGAGAGAGAGAGAGAAAGGAGGAAGCGAGAAAAGGGCCAGGTAAAAGAGATAAAGCTGATAACCAGAGATGTACCTGCGTATAAGAGGGAAAAAAAAGAAAAGAAAGACAAACGTGACAGATTAACACACACACACACACACATCCACACACACACACACACACACGCACACACACACACACACACACACACACACATCCACACACACATCCACACACACGCACACACACACACACACACACACACACTGAGGGACCGAAGACCCTCCGGCGCCCTGTACGACTTCGCAAAAATCCCGCCATCGACCAGAAACTGCGGCCGACGGACAGTGGAATCTCTCTTTCACAATCTTTCCATCTTTCTCTTTAACTGAACCTTCGAAACGCGCTGATGACTTCTGTACACTCTAGAGGAGGTTTAGAGGAGGAGGAGGGGGAGGTTTAGGGAAGGGGAGAGGTTGGGGAGGAAGGGAGGTTGAGGGGTGAGGGAGGAGGCCGGAGAGGGTAGGGAGGTCGTGGGAAAAGATGTTCAAAGGGCAGGGGGAAGGGGATGGAAGGGGACAGGAGTTTTAAGGGAGATGGAGGGGCTAGGGAGGTTTGGGGGTTTAGGGCTGGGCGAGGTTTAAGGAGGGGGAGAGGTTGGGGAGGAAGGGAGGTTGAGGGGTGGGGGAGGAGGCTGGAGAGGGTAGGGAGGTCGTGGGAAAAGAAGTGGGGGAAGGGGATGGAAGGGGAGAGGAGTTTTAAAGAAGGGGTGGGGGAGAGGGGAGTTGGGGAGGCTTGGGGATTGGGAGAGGGAGGTGGGAGAGAGGGAGGAGGTTGAGGGGAGGAGGGGAAGGAAGAGAACGTCCAGGGAGGAAAAGGATGGAAAAGAAGATGTTATAGAGAGACAGAGGGGTTGAAAAAGAAGGAGATTGAGGTGGGAGATGATGTCGACTTGATAGCTGATAGTAATAATAACAGGGTAACGATGATTGGTTGTAATGATGATAATAATAGTGATAATATTATCAAGAATAATACTAATAATGGCAACAAGAATTATGATAAGAAATAAAAGAATAAAGATCAATGATAAAATGAATAACTGAATAAGGAAATGAATAATGAAAATCATGGTAACAATAGTAATGATAAGACGAAGTGGAGATTGAAGAAGCAAAAGAAGAAGAAGGAAAAAGAAGAAGAAGAGGAAGAAGAAGAAGAAGAAGAAGAAAGAGAAGGAGAAGAAGAAGAAGAAGAAGAAGAAGGAGATGGAGAAAAAGAAGGAAAAAAAAGAAAAATGAGAGGAAGAAGAAGCAAAAGAAGAAAGAGATGAAAAAGAGGAAAGAAGGACAAGAAGAAGGAGGGGGGGGGAAGGAGGAGTAGGAGTCAGAGAAAGAGAAGGAGGAGGTGAATAAAAAGAAAAAGAAGAGGAAGAAGAAGAAAAAGAAGATTGAGGGAGAAAAAGAAGAAGAAGGAAGAGAAGAGGAGTAGGGGGGGGGTAGAGGGGAGGGCCAGAGAGGGCGAGTGGATCGCCTTTAAGACCAGCTGCGAGACGGCCAAGATATAGATCCGGCCAAAGTGAAGACAAGAAAGCGAGAAGAAAAGACAATTAAGAGAACAGTGAGGGAAATGGGGAAAAGAGTAAAAACTAAGAGAAGGCCCTCTTGTTCTTTGGGCTATTTTTTTGTTCGTTTTATTCTTGGTCTTGTTCGTCTTGTTAGTTTTGTTTGTGTTCCTGCATGTATTCTAGTTGTTATTGTTCATGTTCTTGTTGTTATTACTTTTATTATCATCATTATCATTATTATTACTATTGTTGTTTTTGTTATTGTCATTGTTATCAATATTTTTTTTATTATTATCATTATCATCGTTATTATTATTAGTATAACTATCATCATCATCATTACTATTATTTTTATTATCCTTATTATCATTATCATTTTTTATCGACATCAGTATTATCAGCAGAAACACTATTATTACTAATTTTATTATTAGATATTATCTTTTTGTAATTATTAACATTATTACCATAATTATTGTTATCATTATCATCTTTATCATTGTTATTGTTATTATCATTATCATTATCATTATCATTATCATTATCATTATTATTATTATTATTATTATCATTATCATTATTACTATTGTTATTATTATCATCAATATTATCATCATTACTATTATCATTATCATCATCATCATTATTATTATTACTATTAATCAATAGTTTTATAATCATGATCATCATCATTATCATCACCAATATATTTTTCTTCTTAATCTTTTTTTGTCTTCTTTTGCATCTCTTGCTAAATAGACGTAGCGGGAAGTGAGGAGGTGGGCGAGAGAGTCTGTCATGTACTAAAGCGAAATGATGATGAAAGAGGTAAATGGTAAAAGAGGTGGAAAGTGGAAATGGTGGGGCAAAAGGTTAAGGGTAAAACAGAGAGTGTGTGCATGTGCAACAGAGAGAGAGAGAGAGAGAGAGAGAGAGAGAGAGAGAGAGAGAGAGAGAGAGAGAGAGAGAGAGAGAGAGAGAGAGAGAGAGAGAGAGAGAGAGAAAGGGAAAAAGAAAGAGAAAGAGAAAGAACGAGCGAGAGCGAAAGCGAGAGGGCAAGAGAGAGACAGTTAGATAGAGAAAAAGAGAGACGTAGATACAGTAAATAGCTACATAGCGAGAGAGAGAAAAAAAGAAGAAGAGAGAAAGGAAGAGAGAAGGAAATAGAGCAGAGCCAACCACACAACCAGAGAGAGGCGAAGAGAAAGTCCAAGCGAAGGACATTGCCAGCCGAAGGACGAAGCGCCTGAAAGCCCCCGGGTGCAGACGCCACGCTGACCGCAAGTGTCGCGTCCTCTGTCGCCGATCAGCCGTCGCCTCCGCTGCCTTCGCCGTCGCCGCCGTTATCGTTTGGCCCCGCAATGCGACTCTCTACTTTTATTCGCTTCTCTCTCCTTCTCTTTCTCAAGTGCTTCCTTTCTTTGCCTCTTGTTCGTCTTCGTCTTTTCTTGCCCATTGCCTTTGTCTCCTTCGCTCCTTCTCGTCTCTCTTTTTTTTCACTTTTTCTTCGCTCTTTCCCTCTTTCTTGCCTTCTTTATCTACCTCCTTCCATCTTTCTCTTCTTCCCTCCTTCTTTCCTCCGATCCTTACCTCCATTTTCTCCTCCGCTCCTCCCTAATATCCTTGATACTCTTCATCCGTCCTCGACTTCCTTAATCCCCTTCCCCCTCCCCCTCCCTTCCCTTCTTCATTAGATCCCTCCTTCCTCCACTTTCTTATTTCTTTCCTCTCCTCTCTCCTACTTTCGTTAATCTCTTCTTGTCATTCCTTTCACCCTCTTTCTTCCCTTCTCCATTTCCCTCCCCTCTCCCTCCCTCCCTTCCTTTCACTCGTGTGTACGAAAAGAAGAATCGTATTTAATTCTAAATAATAATAAAAAGAAAACAAAACGTAAAAATATCTTCTAACGAAAAGTAGATAAAGTTATCAATGATATCAAGGCCTTCCATTAAATGCAAAAGAAAATGGAAATGAAAAGAAAATGAACAAATGAACAGTATCATAATTCATAACCAAAAAGAAATAGAAACTGTCGCTTCATTTGGCCCGAGGACATAGAGTGCAGGTCAGGAATAAGGAAAAAAAAAGGGGGGGGGGGGGGGCGGGGCGAGCGGGTAGGTGTAGGGTTGAGGAGGCGGGGACAGGGGAAGGG
>BOPN01002343.1:147607-150107 GCA_017312705.2 Penaeus japonicus | reverse complement strand
AAAGGTAAAAGATAAAAAAGTGGGTTACTGACGTCAGAAGTGGTATCGGACTCGCTCAAAGGTGATTGGCTCATGAAAAGTGTCATTTCTTCCACTGATTGGATGAAAGTTCAGCTCTCGTCGCCAATAGGCTTTCCGTCTCGCCTATTGGCTGTCTCCTTATTGCTCTATTTATTTATCTTCGACAATCACTAGCTTCAACGAAGTATAAATACGAAAGAAATCACGCGTTTAACTAGACAAAATTGCTAACAGGAACCAACATCAATGGCAAGCTAGTGTTTCACAGTAGTTTGATTCTGAAATATCTTTCCGGCGGGGTAATGATCAATACAATTATCCACGAGCCAAAGCCCAATCACGGCCGCCATTATCGGGCGAAACGATACTTGTTCAAACGACAATGTGCGATAGCCGAGCAGAGAGGTGCGCGATGTACGATGATCCTCCTTTACAACAGTGGAAATTGTGTACCGGGAATATCGTATACACTGAATGAGAAAGATAATGTTTTGTTTTCACAGATGTTTAAAGTGATTGGAGGAATATTACATGATTCGAGGAGAGGGAGAAGAAGAGACGAAGAATAAATCTAAGGAATAGATGGAGAGAAAAGGAGAACAGAAAGGAAGAAGCGATACAAGGACGATGGAAGTTTGTATTAAGGACTTTATCATTTTTCTTGCCCGGAGTTCTCATGCTTTTCTCAAACGACGCTCTTAAGTCTTTGCTAATATGATAAGATTTGGAAGTTAAAAGAGAGAGAGAGAGAGAGAGAGAGAGAGAGAGAGAGAGAGAGAGAGAGAGAGAGAGAGAGAGAGAGAGAGAGAGAGAGAGAGAGAGAGAGAGAGAGAGAGAGAGAGAGAGAGAGAGAGAGAGAGAGAGAGAGAGAGAGAGAGAGAAGGGAAAAGAGAGAGAGAGAGAGAGAGAGAGAGAGAGAGAGAGAGAGAGAGAGAGAGAGAGAGAGAGAAGGAAAAAGAGAAAGAGAAAGAAATAGAGAGAGAGAGAGAGAGAGAGAGAGAGAGAAAGAGAAAGAAGAAATAGAAAGAGAGAGAGAAGAGCTGAAGGACGAGAGAGAGACATGAGCAAGGGAAGAGGGAACCAAGGAGAGAGAAAGAGAAGCAGACAGAGACAAAGCCACAAAGACACACACAAACTCGAATAGATATTAAGAGAGAGAGAGAGAAAAAAAAAAACATCATAGCCAACGTTTATACACACATACGTAAGTAATGCGGGAACCGGCGACCGTGTGAGGTGTTTGCAATTAATTGTTGCGAGTTCCGCCGGGATAATCACATATTAATCCCCACTGGTATGAAGAGGCAGTGTGTATTTTTAATGGTATGCAACTGACAAAACAGAGACAACAGTGGAAATGCTTAGGATGAATTTAACTTGGGTCGTGATTGCTGATTAATTTCTCATCAAAAAATATTTAATTTATTGTGTGATTATATGATGCTGGAGGTGATAATGGTGAATGTAGTAGAATCAGCGGAAGGATCAAGAGCACCAGTAGGAGTAATGATATTTAGGATAATGAGGATGATAATGATAATGGAAAAAATAATGATAATGATGATAATAATCCTATAATCAAAAATAACAATAATGACAATAAGGATAATAATGGTAATGATTATTATGTTAACAACAATGCCACCAACAATGACAGTAATGATAATAACACTTATGATAATTATATCAATACAGACCATCATCATAACAATAAAAATGATGATAAGATATATAATCCAAGGAATTCATAATGAATTAATGATTCCTAAAAAGAGCAGCAAACGGGAGGAACACGAAAAGGCACAGAATTCCACGGGTCTCAACCCACATTTCACACAGGCAAGAAAGAGATTACATCGCTCTCCCTTTTCCCCATTAAGGGAACAGGAGGGGGTCACAAAAGGGGGTTAGGGTAGGGTAGGGATAAAAGAGGGTTGGGGAGGTAGGGGAGAGGGGAGAAGGATGCGGGGTGAGGGGATAGGAGAGAGGGGGGAGGGGTAGAAGGGCTTGTTTATAGAGTATACTCTCGCATGACTCAGACGTAAACAACAAGAGCCACTCAGAGTAATGAAAGGAGGTTTCTCTGTGTTATTTACCTTTCACGTGATCTTTAATCATTGTTTTCTTCTTTATTGGCCCAGTAAACACCGCAACCCACACTCAAGGGAGGAGATGGGCGGGTCTGGGGGGGGGATGGGGGGAGGAAGGTGGCCGAGGAAGGAGAAGGGAAGGGGAAGGAAAATAGGGAAAGGAGAGGAAGAAAGAATGGTGGAAGCGAAGGGAAATGAAGTAGGTAGGAGGGAAGGGGAAGGAAGGGAAATGATGGAGAAAGGATAGAAGAGAAGGGAAAGAAAAGGAAGCGAAAGAAAGGACAGGGAAGGAAATGCATTGACATGAATTGATATGAAATGGAAGGGAATGAAGGGAAAGGCAGAGAAGGGAAAGGAAGGGAAGATAAGGGAGAGGAAGGGAAGAAGGG
>BOPN01002343.1:130107-132607 GCA_017312705.2 Penaeus japonicus | reverse complement strand
ACAGAGACAGACAGAGAAATGTATCTATATTCATATATTGTTTGTAAATGTATAAGTACATGCTTATACATTTATTTAACAATTCCTCTTTTTTTTATTGAAATGATCTCGTTTGTTACAACTGGATAAAAAATAAAGGATCCTCATCAATAATTTTGAGATATAGATAACTACCAGCAGTGTGGCTCAGTGAGGAATGAAACTTACCTCGTAAAGAAGTAGAGTTCATCTACTATTTTTACTGCATCCTCTACCCTCCTCTACCTTAACGCCCGTAATGTTCCCCGCAGACCTGGCTCATACTGTAGAAGGCGAGGCGCGTCTTCATGAATACCAATTTTTTTTTTTTTTTTACTGTCTCTAAAGTCTTGGAGTTAGCGCCTTACCTGAGTGTCTCTTAAGACTTTTCCCTTTCCTTCGTTATATTTTTTTTGTCTCATTTTGTTGTTTATTTCTTCACTTCGCCTGTTTTCCATTATATCGTGTTTCCTCCTCTCATTCACGAACAACAATGGCATCATATACAACAACGCCACTACTAAGAGGATTAACGTAATCACTCTTATCGCTAAACATGATTACATTAATCAAACATAACGCCATACCACTCACCATCCTCATCACAATCACCACCTCCAACGTCTCATATTCCGCCGGCGTGCGCGAGAGATATGGCCAGATTCTGCTCGAACTTCGTGGAAACTTCGAGAGGAGAATCCAATCTGCTTCCGTCGCGTCTGGGCACCTCGGCGGCCGGAGCCTTTGCTTCATGCCTGCATCACCAACATTCCACAAGTTGTGATGGACCCCATACTCTCTCTCTCTCTCTCTCTCTCTCTCTCTCTCTCTCTCTCTCTCTCTCTCTCTCTCTCTCTCTCTCTCTCTTCGTCTCTCTCTCTCTCTCTCCCTCCCTCCCTTCCATCTCTCTCTTGCCAGGCATTCATTTCCATTAGGATTAGCATGTGGCTCTGGCTTCCCTGTACTCTGCAACTTGCTTTTTTTTCTTTTTTACTTACGCATTTTACCAAGTTTACATATTATACACACTTTACTCATTCTGCACACCGCACATACAACACCAACGAATGTATAGCAGTCTTTAAGTAAGTATACACTTGACCCATTCTCCAGATACCTCACACTTTGCTCAGTCTGCACATCTCACACACTTTACTCAATTTACACAACTTACAAACTTTCCTCAATCAGCAGATCTCAAACATTTGACACAATCTGCACACCTCACACACTTGACTCAATCAGCACACTTCGATACCTCGTACTCTGCACAACACCTCGCGCTCTGAACAATTTGCCTAAATATCCACCATACATTCGTTCTCCGCTCGCTAGGATTCTAGAGTGGATAAAAAGATATGAAGAAGAGGAGCTGTCCATGCTAATGAGGAAGGAAGAAGGGGGAGGAAATGGATGGAGGAGGGGAGAGGGCCAGGAAGGAAGCGAGAAGGGAGGGCGAAGAGGATGGCCAGGGAGAGGATTGGACGAGGAAAAAGGGAAGAAAGGAATTTCAGAAACTGAAGCAGGATGGAAAGAATAAATATATATGGAATGATATCACCAAAAGAGAACTACTTCCGAGAGAGAGAGAGAGAGAGAGAGAGAGAGAGAGAGAGAGAGAGAGAGAGAGAGAGAGAGAGAGAGAGAGAGAGAGAGAGAGAGAGAGAGAGAGAGGGGGGGGGGGCGAGAGAGAGCGAGAGCGAGAGAGAGAGAGCAGATCGAACCACACCCTTTGAACACAAATCACCACACGAAATCCGGGGCTGGACTTTAGTCTTTCATCAACACACCACACCCTTGCACCGTGCATTCCACACTGCACTCCACCGCGCCATGCCACACCCTCGCCCTCTGTCTGTCTGTTTAGCGTGTTTGCGTGCTTGCTTAATGCAGATGTATTGTGATACCAGGCATTTTATCCTTTGATTTTAGGGCTTGCTTATTCTCTTTCTTGTTCATCGCCATTATCATCATCATCACTCTTATCATTGTCATTATCAGTATCATCAGCATTGTCATCCTCCTTATCATAATTATCAGTACCATTATCGTCATCGCCATAATTCTCATCATCACTATCACCACCATTATCATCACCTACATCATTATCATCATCCTCTTACACCCCCTCCTTATTTACCTCTATGCTATTGCAACCCCCTATTTGCAATGCAACATGTTCCTATACCTTTCCCTCTTTTCTGCCACCAGTTGCTCTTCAGGAACGTGACTTCAAGAAATTATTGTGTCTCCCCTCCATAAAGAGCCGTTTTCTTTATATAATTATTCATTTTATTTTCTTTCATTTGCATATATACTGTATATGTATATATACATATATATATATATATATATATAAATATATATATATATATATATATATATATATATGTATATATATATATGTATATATATATATATATATATATATATATAGATATATATATAAATACATATATATATATATATATATATATATATA
>BOPN01002343.1:107607-117607 GCA_017312705.2 Penaeus japonicus | reverse complement strand
ATCCAGCAACCCAGCATCGACCTGGAGGATCCTCCAGTCACCACCGCAAATATTATGAATTTCACTGTAGAGAAAATAGAGCGAGTCAAATCGCCGATGGAAGCGCGGCCACCTGACATCTTCCGCTCTTCGCCGTCGACCGTCCTTCCCCAGAAGCAGGAGGACATCATCATGGCGGTGGAGGCTATCCCCGCCTCAGAGTTCCAGCCAAGCAAGTCCGAGATACTCATGGCTGTGCCACCTCCCAAGAAGCACTTGGAGGCCCAGACGGCATCTAAGACATTAGATGCCACGAAAGGCTCACAGGATGACACTGCCAAACCCAGATCCCCTAGAGAGCAAAAATCAACACAACCACCCAAGTCGCCTCAAGCAGTACAAGCCAGTAAGCAAGCACAGCAGGAGAAACAAGTGGACCAACTGGAACCACAACAACAACGACAACCGCTGTCATCGCCCCGCTCACCACGATCACCAAGAATGCCCAAGAAGGTTCCTGTCCCTCAGGTTCCGGAGCTGAAGGACCTTCCGAAGGCGTCTCCAACTCCATCTGCGGCCTCATCGGCTGCAGTCACTGCCACTACTCCTGAGCATCCGAACGCTCGTTCCTTCTCCACCACCCCCTCGGCGTCCCCAAGAGCCTCCAGAAGACGGAGGACGAGAGCGGAGGACCTGGAAAGTGGCTCTTCCTCTCCATCAGTCTCAAGAAAAAGTTCCTTCTCGAACCTTTTCCGGAAATCAGATGCTGTCATGAGTCCTGTCACACCTGACTCTCCAGGATCCAGCGGGCGCAAAAGTCCCTTCAGTCAGTTTATCAAATCGGCCAAGAAAGAATTCCGGTCCAGGAGCAGGTCGAGAAGCCGGAGTAAGAGCAGGGAGAGAGATCTGGAGGATGACACTCATGACAGGAGGGGAGTGTTGTCCATCTTCAGACCCAAGACAAAGAAAAAGGACTCAGAGAAGAGTACGAAGGGAAGTGAGAAAAGTGTTTCTTCCTCTGACGCAAAGATCAATGAAGCCATCACCAATGTCGAATTCACCTTCAACGATGATGGCAAATACCAGCCCTCGTCCTTCGGGCTGATCAGACAAGAGAGTGAAATGAGCAGAGCCATCAACGAGCCCCTGAGAGGGGTCCCACCCCCCACAGAAGGAGAACCTGACATGCCTAAGCAGGACATGATTAGCTCAAGGGACAGTTCCTACAATGAGCTTTCCTCAATTATGAGTCCCGATGGGAAAGCTGTTCCCGCTGAGAAGGTCGCACCTCCAGAGTCCAAAGACGTACCAGAGAAAGAAAAGAGAGATCAGGTAGATGATGACGATGTATTCGAAAAGCCTGCTGAAGTTAAGCCATCAATACCTTCTCCATCAGTCGAGCGAGTTCAAAAAGAAAAGAAGACTGAAGAGCCTCAGCTCGAGAAGCCGCACTTGCCGCCGAAGCAGAAGGACCGGCCGGAGGAACTGACTGTTGCTGCGCACGACCAATACGATGCCGACTCGCGATCCGAGTCCGAGCGAGAATCTGAAATCGAGTACCTGAAGACCAAAGCCAAGCAGCAACAGGCAGCCGAATCTGGCGTTCCTTTAGACTCCCCCGACGTGGAGAACAAAGGCTTAGTCTCACAAGACTCAGGCGAGGACGGAGAATTACCATATGTGCCCACAACGCTACCCACGGAACGTCCTCTAGCAGCGCCCATCATTCCTGTTAAGGAAAGGCCTCCACATCTCCGCACAACTCAGTCCATTGACCGCCCTCGCAGCACCACGCCCCTCATTACAGGGCTCTTGGAGGAGTACAAACAAGTAGCAGGAACGCCTGAAGCAGAATCAGAAAAGATGATGATCAACATTCCCCAGACGGGACCTGTTAAGGTGCTTCCTACGAAGAGCCCCAAAAGACAGACCTCCAAGAGTTGGGACGACTTCTGTCAGGAGGGGTTGCGCAGCCCCCGGCAGCTAAGGAAGCAGTACCGGGAGACTAAGATGAAAACTTCCGAGGACGACGTCCCGCCACCTCTCCCGCCGAAGGTGAGGTCGCCCGCGCGCTCGCCCGTGGCACCGCTGCCTTTGGAATCGCCCGTCATGTCCCCTGTGCAGGACACCGGCTCCACCAGAGGGACGCCGGACGGAGCGAAGAGCTGGATCAACTTCGACGAGATGCCAGAAATCGTCCTGAAGCCCGTGCGGCAAATCAAGACGGTTCCTCCGAGACATCCATCCCAACAGAAGCAAGATCAGCGCGAGGCAAAACAGCAGCCCGAGAAGGGTGAGCCACAGCGTGTAGTAGAAAAGGTGCAGAGAGACTGGCGGGAACCACTAACGCAGGAGCCACGAGCGCTGGAGGAAAGAAAACCGCTGCAGGAGGAGCCCCGGAGGCTCCCGCCACCGTTGCCAGCTCCGTTGAATCACGACTTCGTGGACTCTGACAGCGCTCGCACGCCCTCCGAAGCCTCCACGCCCGACAAGAGCTCCGACCGCTCCTCGGACAGCGACAAGCCGACGAGCCCGTCGAGCGAGGAGGGCAACACCGTCAGGGAGCGCCTCGAAGAGATCAAGAAGGGCGGGGACGAGGGCGACAACTCTGACCTGGAGAGGCTCTTGGCGCCCGTCAACGAGTGCATCAACAGACTGTCGTCGTTGTCGTCTGAACCCAACGTGATGGAGCGCAGGTCGCCCATCCCGGACAACTGGGCGGACTTCCTCTTGCCTCCCCAGCCAGGTCGAAGGTCACGGCTCTCCTCCCTGGGATCCGACGCAGGCTCCGTCGGCGGCCGCTCGCCCTCGCCTTCCTGCATGCTCCTCGAGACGTCCTTCTGCGGCTCTGCGGTAATCAACTGGCATTCATGATCATGAAATATCTAGAGAGAGATCTAATTTTCCACTAATTGACATATGTAGTACATTAAGATAATTGATAATGGCAGTAATGATTATATGATATATATACATATATAAGTAAATAAATAAATAAATAAATGAATAAATAAATAAATAAATAAATATATATATATATATATATATATATATATATATATATATATATATATATATATATATATACGTCCCAGCTAAAGCATTTCCCTTCTCTCGCAGCCCATAGGCGACCCGGTAGCCGGAGCCCAGGACGTGCATCCCCATCGCCCAGGCTAGGTAGGGTCTCTGAGACGTTTGCCCTTCCTCCGAGAAAGGTCTCCCAGACTTTATCCCGTGTGCTGATAGGACCTCCATACTCAGGTATCCTTCGCTCAGCTTTAGTGGGATAGAAGAGCTTGAAAGGATGAGTCAGGCTCGGGAATTTACCATTGGAGGAGGGAGGGGAGAGGGGGGTCTCTTCTTTGGCATTGTTTGGGGTTCTTACTTTGATTTTGGGTTCGAGGTGTGCTGTATTGCTTCAAGAGGTCTAGTGTTTGTAATATATTAAAAGTAGTAAGGTATTTCAATTTTGTTCCGTTCTCTTCACCTTTGTTTGAGTTTTGATAATCAGTTGCAATAACAATGGCCACGTAGAAACTCCGTACGTGCAAGGAGACACGGAGAGGAGGTAGAAGGGAGTAAAGTGGGATGGAGAAAGAGAGAGAGAGAGAAAGAAAGAGAGAGACAGAGAGAGAGAGAGAGAGAGAGAGAAAGAGAGGGAGAGAGAGAGAGAGAGAGAGAGAGAGAGAGAGAGAGAGAGAGAGAGAGAGACAGAGAGAGAGAGAGAAAGAGAGAGAGAGAGAGAGAGAGAGAGAGAGAGAGAGAGAGAGAGAGAGAGAGAGAGAGAGAGAGAGAGAGAGAGAGAGAGAGAGAGAGAGAGAGAGAGAGAGAGAGAGAGAGGTATTACCCACCCTCCCTCGTCTCTCCCCTTCCCTTCATTCCTCCCGTCCCTCTCCATCTCCACCCGATATTAGGGCACATGAGCCTACACGAGTAGAGATGACAGGTCGACCCGCCAATATTACGAAGCATGCATCAGCCAGGCAGGAGAGCATGCAATTTGATACCTTGCTGTAAAGCTCACCGAAGCATCACGTTGCAAGGGATCAGATCTTATTGGATTTTGGTATTTCCATTTATTGTTTCGCATTGGTTTTGTTGCTCCGTATTGATTTGCATTTCGAATGATATATATGATTTTATCATTTTGTTGTTGTTGTTTTGTTTGCAATTCATTAAAATGATCAGATATCTAAAAGAATAATCGCCCCTAAGTAGATCTCATCACCTTTTTATTTCTATGATATTGATATATTCCTCAAGGTCAAAAGGTCAAACGAAACGACCGAAAAAAAAAATCCATTGAATTAATTTCCCAGACAGCAAAAATTTACGCGAATATTTATTGTTATGATTCACTCACGGCAGCAACCTTTGCTACTGCAGTATTGCCACACTATGAATTGTTAATCCACATATGAAATTACATATCACGTATGCACCGTCTGACATGTTAACACTGATATCACAATACAATACCGAAGAGTATATCAATAGTTGTGTTTATAAAGGTAACTACAAAAGAGAAGAACATTATAAAAAATATGTTGACAGGCAAACAAAGAAGTATATAAAAAGCGATAAGTTTATTGCAAATTCTCTTTGTTCTCTGTCTTCGGCTTTCTTTCTCCTTCCTTCTTATTTCATCTACCTCCTCTATCTCTTTATTTTATCCACCTTTCTTTATTTCCTTGCGTTTCTCCTTCCTGCTTTGTCTTTTTTCTGCTACCCCCTCCATCTTTCCCTTTTCCTTTACCTCTTTCTGTTATCATACCTTTCCTTTTCCTTATGTTTTTTTAACCTCCTCCATTTCTCATATTTATCCTACCTCCTTTGTCTCTCCCCTTCTCCTTCCTACTCCATCTATTTTGTTCTTCGTACCATCTCCATCTCTCCTGTTCCTCGTACCTTCTCTACCTCTTTTTTCCTACATTTTCATTTATCTTATTTTACCATCTTCGTGTCTCCCACCTCCTCTACTCCTCTTCCTTTCCATCTCTACCATCTCTTCCTTTTCCCTTCCCTCCTACATCCCATCTGTATCTCCTACTTCTGGCTCTCCTTTGTTTTTCTTGCCCTTCTCCATCTCCCCTCTTCCTCCAATTTCTCTATCGTATCTCCGCTCCCCTCCACAATTCCTATTTCTCTCCTATTTCTTCTCCTTGATCCCTGTTTTTTTTCTCTCATTTCTCTTTTATCTATTTCTCCTCGTGCTTTTTTCCCTACCCCTCAACCCCACTACCTCCTCTACCCCCCAACCCCACCACCACCTCTACCCCCCAACCCCACCACCGCCTCTACCAATGCCTCCCTTTCCCTCCCGCAGCGACTCCTCGGCCGAGGGCGGAGGTTCTCCCAAGGAGTCGGACTACTACACTCGGCACCAGAGCGAGCCACAGAGGAGCCAACCGGGGGCGGGGCGGCAACTCAACCCCTTCGGCATGGACTTGGGCATGAGAAGCAATCGTTCCTCAGTTGTGTCTCAGGACCAGGTTAGTTGAGGCGTCGAACTGGGCGCTGATGGAGAGGAGGGCTGTTGGTGCGGGCCTTTGAGGGATAGGGCGAAGGAGGAGGAAGGCAGGAGCGTTTCTGGGGGGAAGTCGGTCTGTTTTTTGGGTTTGTTATAACGAAGCGTCATTAGTCCAGAAGTATTTAGTCATTTAGAAAGGGTAGTATTACACTAGATGTATGTATTAGATTAAACGTATACGTTGATAATGATCTGTGGCTAAAGATGGGTTGAATAGACTTCAAACTTTTGATTTAGATATAGCAGTTTATGTTCTTGTTTAGAAAAAATGCAATGATTTTACCGGGAATGGTAAAATAAACAAAATCATACAAAATTCAATAAATTTAAAGTATACATTTTCAAGATGATTATCAGGTGTACCACTAACATATATCATTGTGGCTTTCTATGTTTAGTGAGAAAAGTACTTTATGATGAACAATAGGAACGGGAGGGGGGACGGCTAGCGAGAATATGTTGTTAGTAAAGTGTTCAGCGCTATTGTTAAAAACACCATGGGGAGCATTTGCCTAGGAAACAAATACAAACACACACACACACACACACACACACACGCACACACACACACACACACACACACACACACACACACACACACACACACACACACACACACACACACACACACACACACACACACACACACACACACACACACAGACACACACACTATGCAGATAAAGAGCATCAGTTAGTTGATAACCCAAAGTAAAGTGCATTCACTTCACAGCCACTCGGGTGAAGTGCTCAAAATGAGATTACAAAGGGACGTATTAGGTGATTTAGAATGATAATGAGAGGCACGATCTATCAAATTCATTATGTATAAATGCATAAGGTTACTAATGCCACATTCATTCATATGTCTATTTTTCTTAACGAATACGACCTTGATATACTCTTCAATATATACATTATGTATGTTCGTTTAGAGTGTAGTGTTATGTGTATATTGTCATATATTGCATTATTGTTTTCTGACTTTAATCCTATCCAACACAGCAACCCTGACTTCGTGATATGAACTAGTATTTATTTATCAAACTTTCCCCTCAAAATTACGATGGTATATACCGCATTAATCCTTCCATACCTCTTAAACACAGGTTGGAATGTATGATGTTGAGTTGAGATATGTACTTAATTAAGACCTACATTATACAGTGTATAATATTTATATATATTATAGACTAAAGTCCTCCTTGTAATTAAACTCCAACCCTGTTGTACATCACCAATCAATTTCTCCATCAGGTTCCTCGCTAGGTGGTAAACGAGTCAGTAATTCGTATCTCCTTACTGAAGCTGGGTTGAGGGGCCCACTCAAACAGGTATCACACACAACGTGCACAGAGTTTTCCCCTCACTCCCTACTTCCCTCCCCTCCCCATCCCCACCCCTTCCCTTCCTTACCCCTTTCTCCCTCAACCCCCTTTCCCATAGGCTCACGGTCTCCCTTATATCCCCCCCCCCCCCCGACCCTCTTACCTGTGATCCACCTCGTTCACCTTCCATAGATGTTTGGCCACTCCACCGAATGCCAGTATGCAAGCTCAGATATGACATGAGTGAGGCCACACTCGATAGAAATAGATGCGTAGACTGTTTGTTTATCTTTAGCGGAGTAGATAAGTGTATCTGGAAATGATATAGATAGATATAGATACACGGAGTTGTTTTAACTGTTCACTGCCACTTACGTAAATGGTGATCTATCTGTAATTATAATAATGTATTGTGTGAAGCACTGATGTGCGAGTTTCTGCATAGCTAGGCGTATGTGTATCGCTTTGCATATAAGCAAATATATATATATATATATATATTTATATAATCGATAATGTGTATCAATATTCCGATAGTCATATCACTGTGATGTAAAAGGGTTACATGAAAGTGCAGAGGAAGATTGCATCAACCAACATGACAGTAAGGCTGAAATCCTAGTACCCATTGCAGGACTTCTAGCTTTATAGCAAATTTGTTTCTGCTTTTACACAGCTGCCATGATGTGACATAGCACGTACACATATGAGGAGGTCTTAAGAATTCTTGAAACCTGTGACTCCCTTGTTCATCAAAATCTGGCATTTCATGCAACATTAGTTTCAAGAATAGTTATTACAATCTTCACATGTGGACATTAATCAATTTGGTGCATCTACCCAAGTACAGAGGAAAAATGAGCCAAATTGACAATTAACGTCAACATCAGCTATGAAATGTAGAAAAGTGTACGAATGAGACTTAATATTCCGGAATATGATTTACGTTAAAAATGATCTCTCTCTCTTTCTCTACTTATCTATCTATCTATAAATGTATATATGTTTATGTATATATATGTGTGTGTGTATATGTATGCACACACACACACACACACACACACACACACACACATACATACACACACACGCGCACACACACACACATATATATATATATAAATGAATATATATATATATATATATATATATATATATATATATACGTCTGTACATATGTCCGTATGCACATATCAAATTAATCAACAACAGATCCACTGCCGACAGCCAAAAGGCCAACATTGTTTTAACTCTTTCAAACATTTGAGAGAGGAAATTACTTTTGGCTTGAGAGCCTTTTCTCTTTCCACCTTAAACCCGTGTATTAAAGTGGCTAGTAGAAATAGTAATAGAAAGTGAGCCGCTAGCAGAGCTTCTTAGTTAAGGCTTAGTTTTTAAAGTCTCACTGTAGTTATAGAATTCTCCGGTGTCATGTTAAAGTGGCAAATCATATATGCAAAAAAACAAACAAACAAACAAACAAACTATTATACTGGTGTTCGATCAATTTTGTCTTCCAGTTTCTTGATGATCACTGCAATATTATTCCATAAATTAATACATGTATATTGATATACATATAAAGACAAGAAATCGGCATTTGAAGATCATATAAGATATATCATGGCAGGATTGATAAACTCTTACCTCTTCGTTAAGCATGGTATCAATCTGTCACTTGTGAAATTCCACATCAATCAAAGACAAGAGATTGAGTCACAAGACCAAAGATATCAAAAGGAACCTTGTCCTAGTCAGAGATGGTTGAGTTGAAGGATTAAATTATATGGACTAGTATGATTTGACTTTATTAAGCCTGTAATTCACAGGACTAGAAGATGTGTCCATGTTTTCGCGCGTATTATTTCAGAGAATCGTAATAACCAAACAGGATATCACAGGTTGAAATATTATCTTCCCTCATAATGTTATTGTTTTTCAAGTCGCAAAAACACTGTTGTACTTCCTCTCGAATCACATATTTATTGTTTATGTGAATTGTTGACCCTCTTACGTACCCACCCTTTTCCCTGGTAACACACCCGCACACGGAACACACTTTCCCACCACTTAGAAGCTATACCTCTTTGTTGACAGAAATCTGTGTTCTTTCAAGACTATTTCAGTTCATACCTTTGTAAGCATTTCAAATTATTTTATTAATCAAAAAGTCATCATTCCCCAATGGCTACCGCATGTTATGCAGTTTGTGAGTAATTGAGACATTCACAAAACGAGTGAAAAAAAGGATATGACTGGCGTTTTTTTTTGTTTTTTTTTCGCGAGCATGTTTCTCTTAAAAGAGAAAGAGAAATAAAAGAACATTCCATTAAAGCATGGTTCACATTGCGGCAAGCGTATAGCTTATTTATTTCATTGCATTTTTTATGATTTGTAATACGAAATGTTTAACAATACTGTTGTTATATACTGGCCACAAATATCGTAATGTAATAAGTAATGTAGTCATAAAAACAGAAACAATGGAATGAAATAGTCATCATTCATAAAGAACGATATGTTTTGAATGAACTTTGTATTACACGCAATGAACGTAAACTCCTGCAACAAAGTTTCCGTTGGCCAACTTCCTGCGGTTGCGAATAGCCTCGACAAAGCTGGTATAGCCAAAGTTAGCTGCATCTACAGCGGTGTGATAAATGATAATAGCTTTTATTATGACAAGAAGGATAATAAAGATAATGATGATAATGATGATGATATGAATAATGATGATAATGATAATCATAACAATAATGATGATAACATTAATAATGACAAGTATAACAATAAAAATGATAATCATGATATTGATGATGATAATAACAATGCCGATGATAATAACCATAATGATAATAATAACAATAATGGTAATAATGATGATGAAAATGATAACAATAATAATGAAAATGTTAATGACAGTACTAGCAATCTTAGTCAATGACAGTACTAGCAATCTTGGTGATGATGATGATGATAATGAAAATACATATTCCAATAGAGATAATGATATAGATAAAAGTGGTATAAATGAGACTGAATATTTCTACAACACAAGAGATGTAATTTACGCGTTTCGGGTTACCCCGTCTTCAGAACTACATGTATGTATCATGTAGTTCTGAAGACGGGGTAACCCGAAACGCGTCAATTACATCTCTTG
>BOPN01002343.1:95107-100107 GCA_017312705.2 Penaeus japonicus | reverse complement strand
CGCATGTCATATCGATTTTATGACGGGATCCTGACCCTTATGCTACATGAACCTAAGGTCGGATATTCACTGGCTCTTGTTCCTTGACAGTCATTTGTTTAACAGACATCCTTCTGGAAAGTAAATGGGTTTTGATTCCTGTGGCGAAGGAAATGAATGACTATGAATCATGATGGAATTGACGTTAATTCCCATTTTTATTCATTGTTGATGTAATTGATGTGTTGCAGTGTCTTTAATCATGCTTGCAACATTGATTCGAATGCGTTGATATGTTATTTTTTTTATGACCAGGCGTTTGTTTAATACTATTTTTTGTGACTTACCTAAGAATCTTTTTACCGTACTGAATATCTATTGCGCTAATGCAGATATAATGTTGTTCTAGAAATGCAAGATTATAACAATAATTTCATTGACTTTATAGCAACAGAAGGTTCATTTTGCCGTAAAACCTTTGCACTGATTGAAAAAATCCCATACGGGGTTCGACATCGCAACAGAAAACGTAATTTGCCGCAACTTAAACAAGAAAACGGGAACAGCGCAGAATAGGATTTGAACGAAGACTATCAGAAAACGCATATGGCCGCGAATTGCAGATAAATTGGATGCCATTACCACTGAAAAGGCGATGTGACAATATCCACAGACTGCTGAGTATGGCCTTTGCAAGAGATATGAGAAGAATATAGGTTACATGTACGCATGGCATGATGAAATCAACGATGGAGTAAAATCAATAAATAAACTCTGTATAAGTGTAAGTCGTCAGTGGGAGGGAAAGAGAGTCGGGGAAAAGGGTACAAGATAAGCGGACGACTTTTGATGTGTGTCGTTCCAATTGTATTTATGTCAATAACCGTTATCGTCTTTTTCTCCCCCCTTCTCCCACCTTTGACTTTGCTCCCTTCGTCTCTCTCTCTCTCTCTCTCTCTCTCTTTCTATATATATATATATATATATATATATATATATATATATATATATTCTATCTTCCCTTCTGTCCCTCTTCCCTTCTCTTTTCCCTTCTTCCTCTCTTTCCTTCTTTCACTCTTTCCTTCTTCATCTCATCCCATCTTTCCATCTCCCTTTCTTCCCCTCCTTTCTTCTTTCACTATTCCACTTTTTCTCTCTTCCACTCTTCCCTTGTTCCATTCTTTCATTTTTTCTCTATTCCACTCTTTTTCTCTTTCTCTCTTCCATCTTCCATTCTTCCACTCTTTCTCTCTTCCATTCCTCCCTCCTTCCTTCTTCCACTTTCCCACTCTTTCCCACTTCCTCTCTCCCTCTCTCCCCCTCTTCCTGTTTTCTTAAAAGCTCTCTTGACAAACACACTTCTTTATTAGTGATGTGAAAGAACAGTAAGGGTCTCAGGAAGATCTTTTGTTATAAATGAAATTGCCCGGACACAAAGGGATTCTGGGGGGTGGGAGAGAGAGAGAGAGAGAGAGAGAGAGAGAGAGAGAGAGAGAGAGAGAGAGAGAGAGAGAGAGAGAGAGAGAGAGAGAGAGAGAGAGAGAAAGAGCTAGAGAGAGAGAGAGAGAGAGAGAGAGAGAGAGAGAGAGAGAGAGAGAGAGAGAGAGAGAGAGAGAGAGAGAGAGAGAGAGAGAGAGAGAGAGAGAGAGAGAGAGAGAGAGAGAGAGAGAGAGAGAGAGAGAGAGAGAGAGAGAGAGAGAGAGAGAAGAGAGAGAGAGAAAGAAAGAAAGAGAATTGACATACCACCACCGCCAGTCCCGCATCGAAGTCAGAGCGAGGGAAGCACAAGAAGGACCGAGTTGCAAGAACCTGCAAGCTCTTTTCCTCCTTCTTTCCTCCCGAGATAAGCGACCTCGGACTAAGATATTGTCTCTGATATGACGCTCGGCCGCGGAAGGTCAAAGGTCAGCCAAGCCGCGAAATGAAGGCTTTGCGGGTGACAGTTCTTTGGATATAGGGCGACGTGTGGAATGTACTGTTATCTTTCATTACATCATCATCATCATCGTCATCATCATCATCATCATCATCATCATTAGCATTTGCACTATCATTATAATTATCGTCATCGTCATTATTATCGTCATCATCACCATTACCATCACCACCATCATTATCATCACTACCACCATCTAAACCCTCATCATCATCCTAATCCTCACTATTAGTATTAATAGCAAAAGCATCATTTCATCAACATTGCAATTCGAGTTAATAATTAAGCTCAATTTTCTCTTGCAAATACCGACGTGTTTACGGTTTCTGAAGAGTATTTTATTTCCATTAAAATTAATTCTATAATTCGGAACGGGAGAAAAAAAAAATCAGTTGATGTTGCCGAGAAGTGTTTGCCTTTTTTGATGGTGATGGTGGTGATGTGATGGTGGTGATGATGTGATGATGGTGATGAAAATTAAGAGGATAACGATGGTGGTGGTCATGATTTTAATGGTGGTGGTGATGATGGTGATGAAAACGAGGGTGGTGGTAATGGTGATGTGATGAAGATTTTAATGGAAGGGCTGGTGATGATTTTGATGATAATGATAGTGGTGGTGGTGATAATAATGATTTTGATGATTGTAATGATAATGATGATAGTGGTGATGGTGATAATGATGGTGGTGATGATGAGTGTATTAATGATGGTGGTGTAGTGATGTTGATGGTGGTGACTATGACGATGATAATTATGATTTTGGTGGTGGTGGTGATGATAATGATATTGATGGTGGTGGAAATGGTGATAAAAATACTGGTGATGGCGATATGGATGATGATAATGAATTATTTGAAGATGAAATGATAGTAGGCTAATGATAACGTCTCTAACTAGACAGGTTTTGAACTCAGCAACCAAAAGAAAAGCTGACACAACAGGAATCATGACATAACAGTGTTCGTTAAGGGACGTAATTTTGTGAGCACGTCCTAGCCATCATAAATAAGTTGACCTTTTTGAAATAAGAACTCGGGCATCGAATACATTTTAGAAGATTATGAGAGAGTACCTTCTGATGTTCCCAACACAAAAACAAACTATTTTTAGCCTCCACTGTACGCGAGATTGTTGTTTATTTATATGAGATCAGCTGATAAGCCCAATTAATTTGGCCAGCCCCCGCAGGCAGAAATGTTCTGGAAACTAAGTTAACTTGGCTTTCATTAAACGTGCTTTTAGAAGTTCAGAGAGAGGCGGATAATTTCATGTTTATACTTGTTGATGTTGGCGGTTTGTACTACTTATAAAGAACTAGTCAAATTAAGTTCTTGAAATGTTGTAATCATTCTTTGTTTATTTCATTATTTCTTTACTTCTTTTTCCTTCTCTTTATCCCGCCCTCCCCCGCTCCCCCTTCCCCCTTTCTCTCTTTTTCCTTCTCCTTTACCCCTCCCTCCCTCCATTCCTCACCCTTCAATCCCTTCTCTCCCTCATTCTTTCTCTTTCTCTCCCCCTTCTACTTCCCTACCCTTCACTCACGGCGGGCAAGACAAGATAAAAAGTACACAAAGTCATTATGTAGAACACAGGGTATCTCATGGAAAGTGGTACAGGATGTGAGGGTCTTTGAAGCGATAGAGCGAGGGAAAACATTGCCTATTTGCTCTTCTACTTTTTGTATCTCTTCTTGTTTTTTTTCCCTCCATCTCTTCTTCCAAGGGCTTTATAGATTATCTTTTCCTACTCTCTCTGTTTGTCTGTCTTTCTTATGTCTATTTGTCTCCCCTCCCCCTCTCTATCTCTTTCTCTGTCTCTCTCTCTCTCTCTCTCTCTCTCTCTCTCTCTCTCTCTCTCTCTCTCTCTCTCTCTCTCTCTCTCTCTCCCTCTTTCTCTTTCCCTCTCCCATTCTCTCTCTCTCTCCCCTCTCTCGCTCTCTTTTTCTCTCTTTCTTTGGCTTTCTCTTTCTATCTATTTCTCTTCCTGTCTGTTACTGCTCTTGGTATGTTTCTCTTGTGCTCTTGTATTTTCTCTTCGGATTTACTTTTCTCTATTGTATCAAATTTCTTGTTTGTTTTCTTATATTCTTATTTTCTTTGTGATATATTGAGGGTTATGCAGTGTGTACATAAAAGGTGTACAAATCAATGCATTCATGTGCTTGCCAGTGAATACGAATAAGCGTGTGGTGTGTGTGTGTGTGTGTGTGTGTGTGTGTGTGTGTGTGTGTGTGTGTGTGTGTGTGTGTGTGTGTGTGTGTGTGTGTGTGTGTGTGTGTGTGTTGTGTGTGTGTGTGTTAGTGTGTATGTGTGTATATGTTAGTATGTATGTGTGTGTGTATGTGTGTTAGTATGTATATATGTGTGTGTCTATGTGCGCATGTGTCTACGCATCTATACAGATGGATATCCACATCTCTCTTATATATGATCCTCCATACAGCGCCTCAAAACCCGACGCTCCAGACCGGAAAATCTGCCCGGTTGAGACTTTGCCTTCCCCCTTTAAGTCCGTTGCACGCACCTTCATGCATCATGGCCCCGCTGCACACGATGCCGGGCACTGGAGGCCGGCCTCGGTGGCTCTGCTTTAGCCCTTCACCGTGCCAAGGGAGGGGAGGGGGAGAGGGGGAGATGGGAAATCTCCCGTTCAGAGAAGGTCGTTTCTCGCCCTCGGAGGGAAATTTTCCGCGTGCGTGGTAGTAGCTTCGGTCTGCGATGTGTGTGTGTGTGTAGACTTGTATGTGTGTGCGAGCGTGTGTGTGTGTGTGTGTAGACTTGTATGTGTGTGCGACTGTGTGTGTGTGTAGACTTGTATGTGTGTGCGACTGTGTGTGTGTGTAGACTTGTATGTGTGGGTAGACTTGTATATGTGTGTGTGTGTGTGTGTAGACTTTTATATATGTGTGTGTGTGTGTAGACTTGTATATGTGTGTATATATGTGTGTGTGTGTGTGTGTGTGTATGTGTGCGTGTGCTTGTTTGTGTGTGTGTGTTTATGCATGTACGTGTCTGTGTATACATTTACACCAAAAGTTTGAATGGAAAACTTAATCCTTGTGGAAGTCTTCCGACCTCTATGG
>BOPN01002343.1:85107-87607 GCA_017312705.2 Penaeus japonicus | reverse complement strand
GAATGATAAAGAGGAGAAGGGAAGAAATAAGAACGACAGGTGTTACACTGTTTAGCGCTTTCAGTGGCCGCCCCCGCGGTATCGACTAGGCGTGTGGGCGGGGGTTGTGGGGGGCAAAGAGAGAAGGGGGAGGGTCGTATAGTGGGAGGGGAAGAGTGTAGGGAGAGAGAGGGACGATGGAAGGAAGAGAGGGACGAGAGAGGGAGGAATCATCAGGAGGTCGATATCTTGCCCGCCTTCCTCCACGCTTGGGGTTGGGGTGGGGTGGGGTTGGCGAGGGGGGGGTCCAACACCCACTGCTAGATCAGCTGTTCCGAGGCTTCGTGGACCGTCTCGCGGCGTGGTGTTTGCGGTGAAATAATCTGGAATGAATGATAATACGAGCTTTATCGACAGAAGGGGTGGCTGGGGCGAGTGGCGTTCGTGACGTCACGGCCGGCGGTAACGATTAGTAACTGGACGGCGGTTACGGGAGGAATTACCGCCTCGTTACCGTTTCGGTTGGACGAGTCCGACTCGAACCCCGAACCCAGGGCAGCACGGAGGTCCTTGGTGAGTCACACTTAGTGGAAGGCAGTACGTGACTCAAGACTGTAAGACAGAAACGGTTATCGTAGGTAAGGTGGGCGAGAATTGATGTGAGTGAGTCATCGGTCCCGAAGAATCGCCAGAGACGGGAAAGTCGTCTTGAGTTGCTACGAGGTTCCGTTCTCTCGGTGTTGCCGTTCAGGGAATCCAGGAATATTTTCCGCTCGATTCCATCTTTTCTTCTTTCTTGTTTTTCTTAATACTTATACCTTTGTCTTATGTCACGGGCGCTTCAGTGTTGTCAAGTCTACATCTCATTCTACGGCCTAGACATGACACCGTGAGCGAGGAGGTCAGTAATATCCGGGCTGTAAATGCCACGGCGGGAGTTAAAATTGATCAAGAGCGGTGCGCAGGGGAGGGCTGGCAGGCGCGGAGGGGGCGCCACTGCCCATGCGCGCCGCCTCCTCGCTTGCCGTCAGTTTCCAGTCGCGGCCATCTTGTGCCGACTGCGATGGTGGCCGAACACCGGGACAAATTTGAGCTTTGTGAGACCATCAATCCAACTAACAATGGATTAATGGTAAGAACGAGAACCTGTGTTGAGTAGCCATAGTCAGGGCGGCCGAGAGTGACGCTTGGCGAGGAGTGCTAGTGAGAGATTTGTCGAAATGGAGTGAATCCCAGCGAGGAAGGACGGAGCGAGCCGAGCTCCCCCTCCCCGCACGTCAACACAGCCGGAGACGAGGCGGTGCCAGGCCTTCTCTCTCTTGGTCGTGATGTCGCCGTGGCCCTCAGAGCCACTGTGGAGGGGCGTGGCACCACCAGCTAGTTGTATGCGATAATTGGGTGATGCCCTTGCAGAGTGCCACCAGCGAGGGCCTGGCAGGGAAGGCAGGTCCTCCAGTCTGTGCTCCGCTCAAGAATCAATAAGGGGAGAGCGCCAGGCAGCGAGAGCGTGGGAAGACCCGACCGGGAGTCCACACACCCTTGCTTGCTTGCAGCCCTTGCTTGCTTACCTCCCATAGGCCTTAAGGAGGCGACCAGGAGTGGAAGGAAAGCGAATAAACACCGGAAGTGAAGCGATGGTAGCAAGGATGTCGGTGTGGGTAGAACGGTGTGACGGCCCCGGCGCCCCGGCGAGGTTCCTGCAGGTGGCTGATCGTCATGACAGTTCGTGATCGTCCTGTGCATGATAACTTGCTTGAAGCTTGTTTGGTATTCGGCCTCAGGAAACTTCGCCTGGCCAAGGAAAAAGACTGTGTTTTCCCTGTCCGTCAGGGCGGTTTGTTACATTTTTATCTACGGATCTTTTCACCGGAGATACCGAGTCTCTCCATCTCTATTTTTCTTCTAAATATTTTTCATTTTTTATTTTTATCTTCGATTTAAATACTTTTAGAAGCCGTACCTGCCCTTCTCCCATTCTGTATTACTTGCATCAACTAAGCAGTCATCCACTTTCCCTTATATAAAACCGATGTTCTGACGTGATGCCTCGACCAAGGAGTCACGGCCCTTGAGAGAAAAGCACATAGTCTGTGTTCTCATAAAAGACGATCTCTCTCCACGCCCCAAGTGAGTGACGCCCTTTCGTCTTTCGTGCGCCCGCCCTTCTGTGTCTCCGACGTCCTTCACGCTGACTTACGCTCCTGGAGGATTTCCCTTTCGTCATGATTTTGTGCATGGTGTCTCCTCTTTTTCATATTTAATCTCTCATTTTCCGTGTTTTGATATATATATATATATATATATATATATATATATATATATATATATATATATATATATGTGTGTGTGTGTGTGTGTATGTGTGTGTGTGTGTGTGTGTGTGTGTGTGTATGTGTGTGTGTGTGTGTGTGTCTGCGTTCGTGCTTGTGTATTGCGTGTATTTGCATGTGTATGTGTGTAATGTCTTGTCAACTGCATCTATGCTGCGTGGGTGTCTGTGTATGTATTTAGATATTCTTCT
>BOPN01002343.1:72607-75107 GCA_017312705.2 Penaeus japonicus | reverse complement strand
AATATATATATATGTATATATATATATATATATATATATATATATATATATATATATATATATATATAAAGTACCAGAAATCGTTAAATCTTCATACATTAATTATTTGATCTTCAAAAACCACAACAACAAAACAACCTCCCAGTGTAGGTCAACATCGGTCATAAAGTCACATTACATAGTTGAGGAAAAGCGACCATATCATCCTACATAGAATCCTTTTTAAAACGATGAAATTATAAGTTCTTTGTTTTTTGGTTTGTTTTTTTAATCTTCGTACTTGAAATCCACTTAGAAAAGCCGCCATCTCACTTTACTTAACAACTATCAGTCCTCCGTGTCCTGCAACCAAATACACTTATGGGATTAGTTCGAATAGCCTGGCGATGTCGACACACACTTCTTTGAGTTTAGATTTGCTGGCTCACTCTTTTTTGTACTTCTTTCTCTGCATTTCTAGTTTTTCTTTTGCTAGGTTTATCTACTCTTTTAACCTTTCTTTACGTCTAGTTTCAGTGGTTTTGTTTCTTTGTATGTTTTAATTAAAAGCGTATTTGCCAATTCCAACCCCCCCCCCAAAAAAAAAAAAAAAAACACTTCAACAATCATGGCTTTTCTTTTCCTAGGTTTATCTACTATTTTAGCCTTTCTTTGCGTCTAGTTTCAGTGGTTTTGTTTCTTTATATGTTTTAGCTTAAATGCGTATTTGCCAATTCCCCCCCCCCAAAAAAAAAAAAAAAAAAAAAAAATCACACACTCATGGCTATTTATATAAAGATCCTGTGTTAATTGTATACTGATACTGTAGCTAAGGGGATTATCCCGTGACAGCGCTTTTTGTTGACATGAGGTTACATCATATTATGTGCTTGAAAAAAGATATATGAATACAGGATTGTTAATGGCTTTAGCATATTTGAGTATATGTTTCTTTTGATAGAAGTTACAAGTTCTCTTTTTACTCTTCATTATTACATTTTCATACTCAGATGAATTAGAAATTAGAATATTAGATTAAAATATGATGAAAGTGCGCGTATAGTGTGTATTCATTTTTGTATGTACTTCGCATGTGCATTTATTAATCTATGTATGATTATGACATGCAAGTATGTATGTCTGTGTGTATGACGGCCCTCATGTCTAACGACGCAGCTTCACTTGTTCATATTCTTTTTACAATTTGCGTCTTCCTTTTCCCTCGATGTACAAGTTTGTTGAAAAAGCAAAGGCAAAACTAGGAACTAGCGAAATAAGATATGATGGAAAGAAAAGAATATTCGGGATTCAAAAGAGATACAAGGATATTATGGTCATTCTAATATAATGAAAATATTATTTGAATATATATTCACTAATATTTCCAATGAAGGTTCTGTATATTGTTATTCTATTTTCCCTTTCATCTTTTCAATAGCTTGTTTTCTTTTCACAATGGTTATTTATTTCTCTTATGTTCGAGAATATTTCAAATATTACTGTATTCCTGATGAAAGAGAGATATCTAAATGAACTGAAGATAAAACAATTGATTTTAAACGTCAACCTATGCTTACACGGGAAGTTAACCAGACTCAGATCCTTGCGTGAAGATTCATAACGGGAGCTTTACAATTTCCAATCGACCGGTCTTATGAGCCACAGTCAAGTGGATGCGGATGTCTGAACTCGAGGAGAAGGCAATTAGGTTGACTTCGATAGAGATGGATGGGTGGATGAGTATGGAAACGGAAAGACAAGTGGAGGGGAAAGATCGTATTTGTAGGGATTTTCGTAGTGGGAAATATACTGAGTAAAAGAAGGGAGTGGGAGATGGGGAGAGGGGTTGGAGAGGGAGAGAGAGAGAGAGGGGGGGGGGGGGGGGGGAGATGGAGAGTGAAACTGAGAGTAAGATGGAGACGGAGAGAGAGAGAGAGAGAGAGAGAGAGAGAGAGAGAGAGAGAGAGAGAGAGAGAGAGAGAGAGAGAGAGAGAGAGAGAGGGGGGGAGGGAGATGGAGAGTTAGACTGAGAGTAAGATGGAGATGGAGAGGGAGAAGAGGAAGAGAGAAAGGGGGGCAGGGGGAGGGGGGGAGGGAGAGAGGGAGGGAGATATAGATTGAGAGAGAGAGAGAGAGAGAGAGAGAGAGAGAGAGAGAGAGAGAGAGAGAGAGAGAGAGAGAGAGAGAGAGAGAGAGAGAGAGAGAGAGAGAGAGAGAGAGAGAGAGAGAGAGACGTAGACAGATAGAGAGACAGAAAGGCAGCCAGAGAGAGAGAGACACAGAGACAGCCAGAGAGAGAGATTCAGTGGCAGACAGGGAGAGAATCAGAAAGGTAGATAATGAACAGGGGACACATCCGAGCTGTGGGGAGATTTGTCCTCCCTCTTTCTTCCTTCTGCCCGCTCCTCTAATGAAGAACGTCTCAGAGGACACACACACATGACTTTCATAAGACGGGGACACTTAAAGAATAAGAATAAGATGGGGAACGAGAGAAGACAAGGAGAGATGAAACGATTGG
>BOPN01002343.1:60107-65107 GCA_017312705.2 Penaeus japonicus | reverse complement strand
AGAAGAAGCCAAGGAGGAGCAACCCCAAGAGAAGACAGAAGTTGAGGCTGAGCCTGCACCCCTACAGTTCATCGAGG
Organism: Penaeus japonicus; assembly: GCA_017312705.2. NCBI lineage: Eukaryota > Metazoa > Arthropoda > Malacostraca > Decapoda > Penaeidae > Penaeus > Penaeus japonicus. Next base: position 65,030 of record BOPN01002343.1, on the reverse strand, counting down.
ATCTTCCTGATGTAGATGTCGATGACTTTGCAGAAGTCTTTGACACGACATATGTTGATAACGTAGAGAGCGGTGAGGTCAAGCTCCACTACATTCCTGACAGTCCAACCGCCGACTACGCAAACGAACCCGATCCCTTCGACACTTCTGTGGTTGACAAGGTCCTCCACGCTGAGGAACCAGAACCCAAGAAGCCACAGCAGGTCCAGAAGGCACCTGAAAAGAAGAAAAAGAAGCTCGTAAGTCTCGGATGTGCTGTTGATGTTCTCACAGGTAAGCTCCAAACTCCTGAAAAGACTCCTGTGAACACTGCAGTTGACACCAAAAAACGTAGGGTCGTCCCACAGGAAATCAATTTACTTGCTGACTTTAGTGATAATGGAGAAGCTATAGTCTCAGTGGGGGAAAGTGAAACAGCAGCGAAAGAGGAAAGTGAACAGAAACCAAAGGAAAAGAATCTTTTGGATGAACTTGATGCTATCCTTCCTACTGAAGGTGAAGAAGGTGAAAGCGACGTAAAGGTAGATGGAGGAGTTGAAGGCGAAAACAAAGAAGTTGATCTCAGTGAGTTTCTAGAGTCCTCAGGAGACGACCAAGACTCGAAAGAAACCAAACAGGAAAACGGAAAAGACTTAGACCTTAAGGATCTTGTTGCTGAATTTGATATTATCGACAAATCTGAAGTAACCAACGAATCACTTATTCCCACTGAACCTGATCCTATTGAAGACGAATTTGACGCTGAGTTTGCATTCTTGGCTGCCGAGTCTGTTGCTAAATCAAAGGAAAAGGAGTTTGAGGAACTTGAAGACGATCCATTCGACACATCGGTCGCTGCTCATGTTCTTGGACCAGATGGAAACACTAACGAAAAAGATCCATTTGATGTGAGTTTTGTTGATGGTGTAGTAATCGAGGATACCACTCAAAAAGTTAAGCCTGCTAAGCCACCACCGCCTCGACCTGTACTTCCTAAGGTCCAGAAAGAAGAACCTGAAGAAGAGGTCGACCCCTTCGACACATCCATAGCAGAAAAGCACCTGCCTGTAGATCACCTTACCTCTCCTGACGCAGACGCAAGTCTTCCAGAAGCACTACAGCCACAGGCAGAAAGTGACATTACTAAGTCGGCAAGCTTTGACCCATTTGACACGTCTATTGCAGAGAGTTTTGGAAAAACTGAACTTAAAGTTCTTGAAAGTGAATTGCTTAGTGTAGATCAGTCAGGTACCCTCAGTAAGAGTGAATCTGACTTTGACTTTAATCCAAGAGAGGAAGAGGAGCCTAAAGCTGCCCCCTGCTTGCTTACCAGTTCAGAGATCGAGGACACTAGTGCGCCAGTTCTTGCACCTTCTCAGGACACACTTGCTGACGATTTCGATCCTTTTGATACTTCCATTGCAGCGAAAGTTGAGATACAGACTCTTGAGGCAGAGTTTCTGACACAGCCAGAAAACAGTCAACAGAAATCTGAGGAGCAGTCTACTCCACTCAAGAAGAAGCAGCCACCACCACGCCCTGCTCATTCCCCTGTATACCTGCTCGCAACTACACCTTCAGATAGTAATCCTACACTTTTACCATCAAGTGCCAACGAAAAATCTTCAGGTGACGATATTGATCCATTTGACACATCTATTGCTGAAAATTTTGGAAAGACAGAACTTAAGGCTCTTGAAAATGAATTGTTGTCTTCCCAAAATGCAGTTCAGGAGGTAAAGCAAGTTCCTGAGGAAAAGAAACCCGACGACAGAGCCCTTGATCTTCCAATTAAACCTCTTCGCCCACCATCCCCTCGTTGTCTCTTAGCTGCTACACCACTAGACGAAAATCCAACACTCCAGCCTGTTTTACAACCAGCAGCAGATGCCCCATCTTCAATAGCAGAGGATTTTGATCCTTTTGACACATCAATTGCTGATCAGTTTGGTAAGACTGAACTTAAGGTACTTGAGAAAGAACTTCTTGTAAGTGGTTCATCCAAAAAAGTAGAAGAGGACGATAGTTTTGACCCACGAGCAGCAGTAGAAGCACCAGCAAAGCCATCAAAACCTTCTAGACCGCCATCCCCAGCTCGTTCCCAGTGTCTCTTGACTGCTTCCCCCTCACCAACAGGTGCTCCACCTAGTTTGGAGCTTCTAGCTCCTACTGAGACAAAACCAAAAACTCCTGAAACAGAGAGGGATCCATTTGATACTTCGATTGCTGATAAGTTTGGCAAGACTGAACTTAAGTATTTTGAAAGTGAGTTGCTTGACACAGCACCAGGTGCAGTAGCTGATCCATTTGACGAGTTTGATCCAAGAGCAGAAGAAACTAAACCAAAGGCACCACAAAGACCTCCTAAACCAGGCAGGCCTCCAGTGCCACCAGCTCCGTGTCTTCTTGCAACTACTCCCACAGACTGTAGTGTACCTCTTCAACCCTGCTTAGACGCACTTCAGGAACCTAAGGAAGCAGCAACAGCAGAGGAGGAAATTGATCCTTTTGATACCTCCATTGCAGACAAACTTGGTAGAACTGAAATAAAATTCCTGGAAGAAAGTCTTCTTTCAAAAGAAGAAAGTCAGGCCAAACTTAAGCCTCAAACTTTTGTAGCTTGTGCAGAGAACACCACTAACGCTGCTCTGCCAGAGGCAAGTGAAGTTCCTTCCTTGACAGCTGATCATTTCCTTTCATCTTCTCCCACTGAGGATCTCAGACCTACTCTCCTGCCTACATCAAGTGTGACAGAAGAGTCTGCACAAGATTTTGATCCGTTTGACACTTCCATTGCAGACCAGTTTGGTAAAGCAGAACTAAAGACTCTTGAGAGTGAACTCCTTACAGATTCAGGTGTCAAAAGAAACCTCAGTGACGACGAATTTGATCCACGTCAAGAGGAATCTAAGGCTCCAAAGCGACCACCAGCCCCTGCTCAGAAACCTGCAACACCTGTCAATTTGTTAGACTCCAGCGACGATCATACCCTACCTGATCAACCAATACAGGTTCTCCAGGCACAGTCAGCAAAAAACCCTGAGACTGTGGACGATTTTGATCCATTCGATACCTCAATAGCAGCTGATATTGGACCAAGCAAAGCTGAATTGAAATATCTTGAGACAGAGCTCTTAAGTGCTACTAAAGATCCATTTGATACTTCAGAGGTATAAGCTGAGAATTTAGTTTTTTTGAGCAAGACATATAATACAATATCAAGATGGATTTCACAGGGAATGTGAAGAATCCTTTCCTCTTTGATGACCCTGCACCACCTGCTGATGTTGGTGATGCAGCGGCAAACCCATTCCTTAATGGTGGTCCCTTTGACTACTCAGCCACCTCATATACAGGTATCAACCCCTTCAGTGACCAGATTGATGATTCCAATGCTGCTGCTGCTGGGCTGTTTGGGGATGCAATGTCTTATCCAACTGACATGAATCCATTTGGAACAATTCCAGATGTCTCACAGCCATTTGGTGCAGTGGAACCACAACCACAGACAGACCTCTTTGGAGGGCCTGTACCTCCAATGAACCAGGTGTCTGGTGATCTTTTTGGTGAGCCCATAGTTCCAACCTCTGTTCCAGCAGTATCTCACCATGGATCAGTACCTCCGCCTGTGCCTCCAGCTCCCCAGCATCCCCCAGTTCCACCACATCCCTCAGTTCCTCCGGCAAGACCACAGCCACCGGCTTCAGTTGCTTCTCCTGTGATTGACCTTATGAGCGATGGTCCAGTGATTGAGGAATCACATGCAGCACCAGGAAGACCTCCACCTCCCAGACCGCCTCCCCCTTCGAAGGAAACAAAGGACCTTTTGCAAACAGTCATAGGAGCCATGGAGGCTACAACAGACACATTACATGAAAAACTTAACACAACAAGAACACCTTGTCCTTCTCCAGGGAGTGCTGTTGCTAATTCCCCAAGTCCCACGCCAGACATACAAGTCACAGAACCTGAGAAGGAACCAGACTCCTTCAGTGCCATCTTTGGTCAGACAATTGATGAGAGCGACCATGAGATGGAGGAACCCAAGACTATGGTTGATACAGCACCAGCACAGGAAACAACTATTACGTCAGAGGACATTGATCTATTTGGGGATATGCCATCTCAAAAGCCTAAAAGTAAGCAGGATATTCTAAGCTTATTTAATAAACCACAGGCTCAATCTACATCACAGGTTGATTTGTTGTCAGGTGACCTTTTGACAGAAAGCATTACTGCAGAAGATAGTGAAACTACCACACAAGTGAAGCCTGTGGATTCATCCTCTGTAGAAGTAGCACAGGATACTCAACCCATTGACCTTTTAGCAGGAGACGAGATAAGTGAAACTGCTGCACCACCTGTCAGTGCAGCTGGAAGCAAGGAAGCCGTCCCTAGCGAGACAGTACCAGGAACTACCCATATAGAAGCTCAGAGTGAGGCAGTCGTCATCGAGGAGTCTGTGTCCCCTGAACAGATGAGTGAACAGACTGACAGTGAACCCACTGTTATTGAAACTAACCTTCAAGGAGCCGCTGAAGAGGCTAACAAGATGTCTATCCTTGAAGGTGAGGCTCAGGATTCCGCTTCCATGAATGAAGAGAAGGTCGAAGAGGTATTTGGATCGCCTGAGCCCATTCCTCCTGCGATAAATAATACTCAATTAGAACCATTGGAACTACCTAGTAAAACAGAAACATCAGAAATACCAAGCCAGGAAGAAATTTCCAATGAAGCTGGAAAAGAACTACAAATAGAAGACGAAACTAACCAGAGTAAAACAGACGTAGAGGAAGTAATTGGAGTTCCATCTTCCGTGGCAGAACCCAAAGATGCTTTTGGAGATGTTGATGCCCTTGATGCATTTAGTGCTCCCCCAGAAGCAGACCAAGGGGCTTCCCTCTTTGGAGATGCTACAGCTCCCTTCCCTAGTTCCTCTGGTGA
>BOPN01002343.1:50107-55107 GCA_017312705.2 Penaeus japonicus | reverse complement strand
CTACCCATCTCACCCCTCCCCCTCCCACTCCTTTTCTTTCTCCTCCTCCTCTTCCTAGCCGTGAGCCCAAACCCAACAGCTGAATGTTGCTCACTTTTGGCTTCATGGCTTCTAGTGTTGCGAGAGGGGAGTTTGAGGGAACCTTCCACCAGTATTGGCCTGGTCTATACGCAAATACAATTATAGATCTGCTTGAAGTTAACTAGCTCTAACTGCTGATACAATAGTCTCGTAGCGTAGAGCATTGGCTACCAGTCCAAAATTAGGAGCGCTATGGAAATTTGATAATAAAGATACCTGTATTTGGATATGTATGAATGTGTATTAATTAATGCACATACGTTAAATTGAAAATAACAACAACAACAACAAACAGAAAGCCAAAAAAAACTGCTACGTTTCTATACCAGGATTTTTCATTTTCTTTTACTTCATCTGATGATTTATTAAAAATGGGCTTCTCGCTGTGACAAACGCCTCATCTCACCTCCGCAACGGTTTAACGGTTTTCGTTTTCTTTTTTAAAAATTCTGACCTACCGGTGACTGACCAACCGACCTAGTGCCTTTTTTTAGATTTTCATTTAGCGAAAATGATTTGCTAAGTATCTGTTTTATACCTCTTTATTCTTTCTGTTATGTCATTTTGTTTTGCTGTTGTTATTTCCATATTGTTATTCATAATATTTCGGTTTTATTTTAACTTTTCTTTAATTTCCAAAGCGACAAGAAGGTGTCAAGTACAATGACGATGTTGACGATAAAAAAAAAGCTTGACGCATCATTGGGTATGTCTCATAGATGTCATACATAGTTGAATAAGCCTTTAAGAAAATTTTGCTCATAGCTGCATCATCTTGTTCCAGCCACTGCGGTCTCCCCCCCCCCCTTGAAATGCGTTAAACAGCAGTTGCACTTTTTCTCAGTGAACTGTAGTTGCAGTGCCATGGCCCTTTTGCTGCAGTCTTAAATCCCTTGAATTCCCTTAGATGCATCCTCTTCATTCCATCATCTGCAGTTCCTAAGTTCAACATGACTTCACATTCAAATCCAGTGACCTTTATTTACATTTATATATCTTTATTTATTTATTTGTTCATTTATTTATTCATTTCCAAGACTTCCGAGATGTCCAAGACTTGAAATTCACTGACTTCTTGGTAATATTCAAGACACATGTGCCAAATTTTTGCTTCTCTCGTTTGTCATTTGTTTTTTATTTCTTTCAGTCTTTCTTTTTATCTTTTTAAAGCTTTATATTCTCTCTTGTGATTACCTTTAATATCCATTGCTGTTTCCTTTCTGTTTTTAAAGTCGATATCTTCTTCAAGCTATTTAACCACAGTGCATATATTGGAGAAACAAAGAAATAAAAAAAGAGAATAAATGCTTCCCTGATATACTAGGAACTACACTGACGCTTTCAGTGTATCCGAGATTTTCCAGACACTCCTGCACAAGATCAGTGTCAAGGATTTAGTGCTATTTACGATCTGATTGAATTCTAAAAGGTCTTTTACTGATGGTACTCGAGAAGACTGTTGTGTGAGCATTAGCATGTTGTCATGTTGTATGTTATTGCACGTGCACTTTATGTATATAAAGGAAGTGTATATGGATATATACATATACATACAATTACATGTGTGTGTGTGTGCGTATGTATGTATGTATGTATGTGTGTATGTATATGTGTATGTGCATGTATATGTATATATATATGTATATATATATATATATATATATATATATATATATATATATATATATTATATATATTTATTATATATATGTATATAAATATCTGTGTGTGTGTGTGTACACATATACATACATAAACACACACACACATATGTATGTATATATATATATATAATTATATATATGTGTATATATATATATATATATATATATATATATATATATATATATATATATATACGGATAACATCGCAAGTCTTAGACCAGCGCCAATGGTGACGCAATGGACGCACATCATACAACGAGCCACAAGCTATGAACGAATTATGAAATCGATAAGTATTATGAAAATTCACACGAAACATCATATGCATAGTCCCTATCTATCTCCCCCAATCACACTTCGTACATTCTCTCTCTCTCTCTCTCTCTCTCTCTCTCTCTCTCTCTCTCGCTCTCGCTCTGTACTTTCTTGTCGCTTTTCTCTTCAACTATTTCTAAACATATTTCCTCACTTCATTTTATTAACTTCACACTGCAAATCACTTAGGGAGTTTCACCCAAAGCGAAGACAGTAAAGTAAGAGGGAGTGAAAACATTGGTCCTTCCATTGTCAGTTCAGCTCATATAATAGGAGAAAAATGTAAAAGAACTGTAACTGGATAGTGTATGTATGTGTACTTTGAATTTTAGTCTATGATTTAGATCCAATTCCCAAATGTATCTTTTTAAGAAACATCGTTGAGATTAGAGCAGTTAAAAAAAGACTTATCCTAATCAGTGACATGCGCGAAGTTTAAAAACAACATTTACTCAATCGACACAGAATCTAAATTCGAAAAGTCATACGAAGAAGTTCAAGTCTCTTACGAATAAATCCTTCATTAAATCTAACACACGTGTATATAAATAAACACAAAGACGATAGTGAATAAAAGGATAATAGATGAATGATAATGATAATTTTCTCTTTTCTTACTCATTTCCCCACACCCTCAGGTTCTGGAAGAAGGTGTTTGTGAAGCTCACCGATACAGGGTGTTTGCAACTCTTCAACAACAGGGACGACAAAGACCCCTTCCAGGAACTTCCTCTTCAGGCTTGCTACTCCGTGTCTGATATTGGTAAGCGACTTCAGTTGAATGGAAGTCCCTTTTATCTATCGAGAAGAAACAGTCAGTTATATATTCTCTAGCTTGGAAGGAAGATTTGAAATATAGTAAATTATTTATGAAAAAAAAGTATAACAATCAATCGTTTGTTAGTTGGCCGCCATTTTTCACCTTTTTCTTGCACCCGAAGGCGCCCAGCAGTTCGACCAATTCGGCAAGATCTTCACGGTGAAAGTGCAGTACATCTTCTACAAAGAACGACCCGGCGTCCGACCCGGGCAGCTCTCGAAGGCCGAGCGCCTCACCACCAAGCTCTCCAAGTTCGCCCAGCACGCCATCGCAGGAGACTACGAGCACGTCAAGGAATTCGCCAGCGACGTCAGGAAGCTCGGCATGCCCGTCGAGCACGCGCCTCAGATATCTCAGCTCCTGAAACTCGGAACGCAGACCTATGAGGACCTCAAGGTGAGGATGGGGTAGAGAGGAACGAAGAAGGAAGGAGGGAGTGATGGATGGAGGGAAGACACGAAAACAGAGAGATAGACAGGGTAACGGGGGACGTGTGAAAAAGGAGGATGGAAGCGGAGAGTGAATATCTGTCTTAGTGTAACTCTTGCAGATGAAGATCATTGTGGCTTTCGTATCCCTGCATTATTGATATTCAACTTTTAATGCTTTCTATTTTTTTATGTATACTTCGTTACACTCTCGCTGTCGTCTTTTCCTACATCAAGTACATCCCAATTTTCCCTAATCCGTCATCCTTGTGTTCCAGCTTTTCTCCAGTCTCGTCGAAGAGCAGTTGTTCAAGCTAACTGTTCACCGCGACCGCGCCCTCAACTACAAGAGCGAGGAGGTGCAGCTGACTGCCGTCGACGAAATCTACGTCGAGCAAGACGCCTGCAACGTGGTCCACCGCATGATCGCCCGCGTCAGGGTGTTCTTCCTTGGATTCTTGTCAGGTAAAGATATACTGTGGCTTGTGATGTGGTAGGTGTGCCGTGATACTAAAGAGTAATGATGTTATTAATGATAAAAGGTATATGATGTGATCATTCAAGGCAGTGACAACAATATATCAAGGGCGTGAAGGTGCGGTGTCGGTTATGTCGTTGCAGTGGCCATGATGGTTATGTCATAATGATTCACGGTATGGCAGTATCATTAATCTAATCTAATCCGGCAGCAACACAAAGGATAATGACCATAACTATCATATCGAGTAAACAAAATCCCCCACGAAAATAAGATCACTTGTATCTCCAGACCAATGATATCCTCCGTACCATACCTAGAGTGAACCATAATAACCAGAATATGAACCGCGAACCCAAACAGCAGAAAATAGCAACCAGTCCTTCAACCCGACGCGCCTGCTGTTAACTCAACCCCAACAACCCTTTCTTCCTTAGGAATGCCCGAGGTGGACCTTGGCATCAACGACATGAGGAAGCAAGGCAAGGAGGTAGTCGGACGTCATGACATCATCCCCGTCATCACCGAGGAGTGGATTCGACTCGAGGCGGTCGAGTTCCACTGCTGTGTCGACTCGGAGGAGTTCGACAAGTCCAAGCACATTAAGTGAGTCTTGGAATGTGTCCAGGGGGGAGATTTGTGGGGGGGGGGGGGGGGGGTAATAGGAGAGGGGAAGAAGGTGGGAGATAATTAGAGGGAAGATGGGAGAAAAAAATAGGTATATGAAACTGAAATGAATAAATGGAGAATTGGGAGACTGTAGGACATGAGAGTGTAGGAAATAGGAGACGGAGAAAAGGAAAGATAATAGGAGGAGATATATGAAACAAAAGTAAATTGCTACCTTGTGAAATCATCTTTTATCTTAGCGATAAAATTATCCTTATCACTTTAGATTGTCATGATATTTTTTTTCCTCTGTTAAACAAAGAGTATTCGTCCTTTCGTATATAATGAAATTCAACATAATCAGTGCTCGAAATGGGGCACAGCTAACAAAGTTCCAAAAGGGTAAAGAAAATACAACCACATTAAGATAAGCGTGATAAAAAAAATAACACGCGAATCCAGAAGAGAAAAAAAAAAAAAAAAAAAAAAAAAAAAAAAAAAAAAAAAAAAAAAAAAAAAAAAAAAAATATATATATATATATATATATATATATATATATATATATATATATATATATATATTATATATACACATATTCTTTTT
>BOPN01002343.1:42607-47607 GCA_017312705.2 Penaeus japonicus | reverse complement strand
AGGTAATTATGACCCGATTGCATTCGATTCCGCAGAACGGGCAAGGTTAAGGGCATCGAGCGCCTGAAGGGGGCGGTCGACCAGCCGGAGGCGGCCCTGATGGAGGTCACGTCAGGTCAGGCCAAGTACGAGCACCAGCACCGGGCCATCGTGTGGCGAATGTCCCGCCTGCCCAAAGAGGGCCAGGGCGCCTACACCACCCACGCCTTCAGCTGCCGCATGCACCTCACGCCCTACGACCAGATGCCGGAGTCCCTCGACAAGTACTGCTACGTGGAGTTCACGATGCCCGCCACCACCGTCAGCCACTGCGTCATGCGCTCGGTGTCCATCACGAGCGAGGACCCGCCCGAGAAGTACGTGCGGTACCTGGCGCGCCACGAGTACCGGGTGGAGATGGAGTTCACGTCGGGCACGGGCCCCAACGAGTACGTGGCCGCCACCATGAAGGACGCGGACCAGCTGGCCAAGGAGGAGGCCGCGCGCAAGCAGCAGGAGATGCAGCAGCAGCAGCAGCAGCAGCGGAACAACGACTCCAGCAGCGACGACTCCTCTTAACAGACAGCTGACCATGAGTCGACTTCCTAAGAGGAGCGCAGTCGTCCCCGATCGCCTCCCGCGCCGTCGCCGCCGCCGTTTGTGTCCCGAGCGACAAACCGGAGCCAGTCAGGGTGTTTTGCCAGTGCGAGCGAAAGGCGCTTCCTCGCGTTCGTCGCGCTGCGCTGAACATTTCTTAAGAATAAATGCGAGAGATTAACAAATATATATAGACAGATGCAATGACTGCTTTCTACTCAATGGTGCTGGTATCAAAAGGTACATAATAAGCATCACATGCTACAGACGGTTTAGTGTAATTATGGAAGAATGAGTGCACATATATATATATATATATATATATATATATATATATATATATATATATATTACATAAAAAATATGTTGTCAGGAAAAACGACTGTTGTAGTGCCTAACCTCGTATTATTATTTTTGTGCCAAAGGCGAGATGCTTTCAAAAATGGACAGTATAAACACTTTGTTTTGGAGCAGCTACTGTATGACTTAGAAAAAAAAACGAGAAAAGTAAAAATAATGCATTCTGTGGTGGGGAGGCTTGAACCCCCCCATCGCCCCCTCCGCTCGCGACTGTGGTTGTGACCGCGGGAGGGTCTTGGGAATCGGGCGGACCCCACCACACCAATACCACAGTGGAACAGTTCCTTGTCGTCGTCGTCGTTGTCACAGTCAGAGCCAAACCCCCTGAGAAAAGGGAAAACTCATTGAGGAAAAAATCATGTTCACCGAAACACTTTTTTCCTTGACTCCCTTCTTTCAGTCAGTGGTTTCGGATATTACTCATGGATCGTTTCACAAGACACAACAGTGTTGGTGTGGCGTTCCACCTTGTAAACATGATATATGATGCTGTATTGTTTAAAAGTAGGTTTGAAACGCGTGCATAACACATATCTTATCCCATATTCTCCCTGTTATTGCTTCTCGGCTATGTACCTCAGCAATAGATGAACTTACAACCAATAAAAGATCTAGTTGTTTTCAGCCAGTAAGTCTAACAAGTACTGCATGCGGTAAATTGTTTGCTTTCCGTTTGTTAACGAAATGGCATTGCAAATGTTGGCGATGCAATGTTCTTCTATTAATACCAAGTAATAAGAGAAGTGATTACAGAGCTGTGAGTCCCGTCTTTGTCTTTCTCCTGTTGGCCTTTTTTACCCAATTCTTCGGTCTTTCCTTCTTTTCCTTTTTCACTTACACATATTATCTACGTCCACGAATTTCCTTCAGGGTACTCTCGTGGGTACAGTCTGTCTCTCTCTCTCTATCTCTGTCTGTCTTTCTCTCTCTCTCTCTCTCTCTCTCTCTCTCTCTCTCTCTCTCTCTCTCTCTCTCTCTCTCTCTCTCTCTCCGTCTGCCTGTCTTCCTCTCTCAATCTACCAGAAACTGTAATTCCCAGGCTAAACTCCCTTACCCTAAACACATGTGCAAGTATGCTGCCTTCTTTTAAGGATATCACATCTTCATTATACCACTGTACACTGAGAGTACCTTTTTGTGAATAGATTATAAAGATATAGATATATATAGATATATATGAATATGTATAAAAGTGACATTATAATCTATCCAATTCTACATTCATGAAAGACTTACTCTTGCTCGAAATTACGTTCACGATTTCCCTCTTATCTTGACTGTCTTTTCAACTATGCCTTGACTACTCTTTATGCTGAGCTATTTCTGAGAAATGAAAGCAAAGACTATACTTTCTCTTCTTCTTCAATACGCCATATCTATGTCCTTAAAACAATACCCTTTGCCTACAAAACTAAACTAAGATGAAACTGTCTAGTTAAGCTTTTCACCAACACTGGTGACGTCGGGCAGATTCCTTGAAGGTTAACCGGCTGTGATACAGGAGTGCATGATCTTCCCTCCTCGTTTCCTCCCCTTTTCTCGCTCTGCCTTCCTTCCTTCTTTTCGCCGTGGTAAAGAGACACTTGTGGGCTTTGTTCTTTGTTTGTACCTACAAACAGACCAACTATAACTCGGGCGAAATTGCAGTGGTGGGCGAACTGACCATTGAGGAGGTGGGCATCTGTGCAGGTGGTCACGCACCCTTGTCCTCCGGCCCTTCGAATCTGTCTGCCCGACTGACTGTAAACACGGATGTGAAAGGTAAACTAACTTTTCTTACAGACATGCACGTGCTCACATATTTTGCTGCTGTTGGTGTAAATAATAAGAGATATTTCTAGTGCTAGATTATTTATGTGTTTTGTTGATTTGTTTGACGTTGAATCTTCTGGCGAACCCGAGTCCAGAGCGACGCATCGCAGCAACATACCAAAGACGTAGCAGTTATACAAACTCTCAACTGACAGGGCTCCCCCTGACCGCACCCCACCCCGTGCCGGGTCAATGGCAAGTTAGATGTGACAGGCAGTGTAATATGTAAAATAAATAGTAATCTAATTCTTGTAGCACGAAAGCGGCAGGTAAATGTGTCATCTCAGTGTAGAATTGCTAAGACACAAAAATATTTTCAAGATGGGGATGGTTCAGGGCGAGGCCTGCCAAAAGGAGTTTCCTTAACTTTGTGAGAAGAATTCGAATGAATTCCTACTTTCTGTGAGTGTGTGAAGATTTTCTTGTAAGGAGACTGAGCTAGGGTAAGGACCTACACGTCCATGGTGGCTCAGTGTGTGGAAATGAGTGACTTTGGTTGTGAGAGGATGAGGCGAAGTGAACACTGTTTTCATTGTATCTGTCGTTGATCGCCTGTGCAAGGATCTAAAAAATCCTCTCTGGTTGTGTGAATCGAAGAAATGGACCAAAATATAAGATTAAAAAAGAAAGAAAGCAACACCGTTAAACAGTCCGAAGTGTTACCAAGTGTGCATGTGTAAATATATACATATATATACATAAAAAAAGATGTGTGTTGGTGCCCCCCTGATCCCCACTGTGGAAACCCCCCTGGTGGAGGTCCGCTGTGGAGGAAGGAGTAGCCACCTGGTCACTCACAGTAACTTCTATGTTTGTGTTATAAAGAAAATAGACGAGCGATCAGGAGCGTGCGCGAGGACAAAATGTATTTCAGATCAGGAAACTCGATACCAAATGGAACCAGCTGATCGCCCGTGTGAAAGGAGAGGAGAAAAGAAAAGAAATGCGTTGTGAGAAAGAAAAAAAGTACATTCTATTTTCAAAGATGATAAGACAAAAGAGGAAATAAAGCAGAGACTTCTTGTTGAATTGTGAACGTTTTTTCCATGAATCATTCTTCTGGGACAAATTGGAACGATGGTTTTGTATTCGAATGAGTGGTGGCGCAGAAACTGATCATTCCCTTTATCCGTGTAATAGAACATATGTATATAGAAAACAAAGCTCCAAAATATGTTACTAAAATACGTGTTTAAGAAGGGTGAGAAGCAAGAGTTGCCGATCAGCTTGGTTTCATGATTAAAAGACCAACAACTATTTCCATCAAGAAATCGGTTTCCGCGCACGTTCCCGAATCCTCACGAATAAATTACATTGATATATATATATTTTTTTTGTATGGTTTTCTTCATATTTCAGAATCTCTTTCGTTGAACCGTTATTACAGTATTGCCTTGGGGAATGGTCGGAAAAAATACGATCACGTTGCCCGAGAGACGCCATGGCTTAAAAGGGCGAGGTTGCAAGTCTCAGATCAAATACTCAAATCGGAAATAAATCCCTCGCAGGTTCATGTGTTTCTCGGCAACGGCTAGGCCTACGCGAAGTGCTGTAGGCCTATCTCTCCAGGTAATTGGGTCGGATGAGTGCAATGTCTAGTCATTAGGATTAAGGAATAGTCTAGAATACTGAAAGTGTAAATAGTTTCAAGTGTCTTCTTCACAACCTGGAGCTATCGTGACTATCAGTGGGTGTTACTTAAAAAAAAGTAAAAAATAAATAATAATTAATAATAATAATAATAATGTTCCGTAGTGTTCATCGTTTACAAATTGTTGTAGTGTTATATTATTTATTTTCTTCAGCAGATGTTTATTGTGATTATTGATGATGAGATTTTTTGTAAAAGACCAAGTTTACAGTGTCTGGACTCGCAGAACACAACCCGGAGGAAACAATTTCATGTGAGGTTTTCATTGTTATGAATATACTCAGAGCGTCTGACTGTTCAGTATCTTGTAATTATCGTACGAAGCTATGTAATGTAAAATAGTATGTATATGAAAAAAAAAGTATGAGAAGATATCTTCCACTGTACTCTCTGTGCTCAGATCCACATGCGTTAAATCATAGGGTACTGAATACACGAAATAAAGCATGTTAGATAAAAGAAATAAAAAAAAATATATATTCCATCGTCACCCCTGAAAAGAAGGAATTTTCGACAGACCGTAATTTCTGCATCATCTTTCCTATTCTCTCTTCTGACTCACTTGAAGAGGACTCGCGTCAATTTTTGTTTTTCCTTTTTT
>BOPN01002343.1:17500-19008 GCA_017312705.2 Penaeus japonicus | reverse complement strand
TGTATATATATATATATACACATGTATATATTAATGTGTGTGTGCGTGTGTTTGTAAAAAGAGAGAAAGGGACGGGGAGAGGGAGATAGGGGAGGAGGAGGAAGAGAGAGATAGAGAGGGGAGGGATAGAGAAGAAGAAGAAGAGAGAGAAACAAAGAGAAAGAGAGAGAGAGAAGAGGGGGTTAGAGGGAGAGGGAGGAAGAAAGAGAGAGATGGACAAGAAGAGAGAAGAAGATGGAGGAAGAGAGAGAGAGAGAGTGAGATAGATGTTGGGGGAGGGGGGAGATGCAGAGAGAGAGAGATTAAGGGGGCGGAGGGAGAGGGAGGAAGAGAGAAAGGGAGAGAGAGAGAGAGAGAGAGAGAGAGAGAGAGAGAGAGATAAAAAAGAGAGAGAGGGAGAGGAGAGATAGAGAGACTGACATGTAGACAGAAACACACACACACACACACACACACTCACACACATACACACACACACACACACCAATTGAAGCTTCCTTGCGAGATACCAAACAAGCTTATAACACAAGAAGCTTATCCGCTAAGCAGTGTGCATTAGTGTGAAGACGAGCACAACCTCAAAGAATGATTTAATTCCATATATCCTTCGTGTCCTTTCCCAAACAGTGGATAAAAATATCTTGGCTTTATATGCACACCTATTTATTTATATTTTACTTATTGTTTGATATTTATTGAAATCTTCACCAAGAATTGGAAGTTGAAGCTGCATCATTCGTGCCTCCCATCCTCTTGAGCCGTCGCGTAGAAGGGCTCGGGTTGGCCGGAGACTTTACTCTTACGAAGACTTTGCCTTGGGACTTTACTCGGGAGGAATCACTGGTGCCGCTTCGTGCAGTCCATGGAGTCCATGCGTCTGAATCAGCTACCTGAAGGCTCCAGAAGAGTGGTTGCTTGGTAGAATCTTGTGGCACCCTGCGTCGCTTCAGAACTCTTCCGAGCGTTTGGTCTTGTTTGGCAAATGAGCGGCAATCCCAGGCGTCTTCTCTCACCTGGGTTGCAAGTGCGATCAGTGGCCTTTCCACAAATGTTGCACTCAAGAATGTTGACAGAGGCGTACCGCGGAGTTGCAATTAATACACGCGAGCATTATGGCGAGAGAACACTAGGTGAGCATTTCCAACTAATGATGTGAGCTGAAAGTTTAAGCTTTTTACTAAGGGGAACGGAGACGAGAAGCAAACCATCTGGAGATGCGGGTGATGTATGAATCAGCTGACGAAAGGCAGACTCAAGTAATATGAATTATGGATTGTCATTGCAAACTTCTTAATAATTATTTTGAAAAATAAAAATAACCACAAATCATTTTGTAAATGATCATATGAAAAACAACACTTGTTAACTGATGTGGCATTCACTGAACACGAAAAAAATCTTCAACTTCAGAAATAAAGACTAAAAAAAGAGGGAAGAGAAATCGTCACTCCTCGCGTCTCAAGACTCTTCCCGACATCCGAACAAGACAGTTTCGACAGTTTCCCCTT
>BOPN01002343.1:10000-12500 GCA_017312705.2 Penaeus japonicus | reverse complement strand
CTCTCTCCTCCTTCCTTCACTCCCGCTTATGAATCCTTTTGGAGAAGAGTCCTTTACGTGTGAATGAAATGTGACTCATACGTGGAATATGAATTTGCTAAAGTAATTTATACTAATTTCACCTGCAGGTGTGCGACACAGTCCCTATGAGGACATCGACCAGACTTTGCAACAGACACCTTCCGGACCTGATACTCAGCGTGCCGCAGGTCCGCCGAAAGCAAACATCGCCACAGCCTAGATACTTAGCTGGCAACTGGCATATTGTGTGTGTGTTTACATATACGGTGTACATTCAACTTGTAAGATTCGTTAGCGTGATTAAAGCCTGATTAAACCACCGAAGCGTGGGATTGCTAAATGCGATAGGTGGCAATATGTTTGTGTATTCGTTTATATGTATTTTTTATACTTGTGTATTCTGAAAAAATAGAACTGTATAATCATGAGTCTGATAACATGTATTCATTGAGAAATTCACTTAAAACAAATAAAATTCTATCTGATTTGGTTAGACACAATTTATTACATCTTTGTTTTAGAGCTTGACAAATACAAAGCGAGATTTGAAGAAAAATGATGTTCGAAAAAAAACAACATCAATGGTGATTTTAGAGGCTTCAAAAAGTCACTAAGATCGACGTTAGTACTGCATTGAAATTAGGTTCATTATGGTGGTCAATAAAAATCGTTCCCATATTCTATCTAAAGAAGAAATCAACTACTCTTATTTCTGAAAGGATACTATAGGAAGATAATTACAACATAAAAATACAGAATACATGAGAGTAAATGCAATGCATATGTATAGACACATAAAACGTACCGGAGTTATATAATAATTCAATAATAAATGGGCTGTACGATATTCTTTCTTTTATCATAGAGAGGGTTGCTGCTCTCCACCTACCCACGAAAAGGGAGAGACTTGATCTCATAAAAAAGGACGCTGTATAGTGGAAGAGAGTAATCTCATTTCCATTGCATACATACATGCATATGACATGTGTATGTCTGTGTGTGTGTGTGTAGATGTATATATAAACACTTGTGCAGTACATGGTTGTATGTACTTTGTTAAAATATATGTGTTTTGCAGTGGTGAGTGCATAGACTCACACACACAGGTAAGGCAAATAGTTATGAACCGCCCCACAGCTAAACCGAGCTTGTGCATAGATAGGCCCTCAAGTGATTGTTTTCAGTCGATGCCACATACAATGAGCGAGACAAAATCTTAACGAGAACCAGTGCCTCGGCAGCTGAGATAATGTATTATATGATATTCTCTGTACCGAATAAGTTCGATTATATTACACATACCGAAAGTTCTTCTGACAGACGGTTGAAGATACAAGTGAAGGCACAAAACAGGTCCATTGAATGTTTCCATCCATTGTATTCAGTATGTTCTGTTGCTGCTCCTCACTTCAGTATCTTTGTCAGCGGCTGCTGCGTCTTCCCAAATATTGTTTTTGACCTTATTTTTCTCAGCTGATTGAGCGATTTTTATGCATTAGCCAGATGTATAATCATATGTATGGTTTCAATAAAGAGAAAGTACATCTTAATTTTCCTTAGCTGAGCCTCTAAGGGAATTTAACATTAATTTACTTGTATGTAAATATATGTATGCATATATATACATATATATGTATGTATGTATATATATATATATATATATATATATATATATATATGTATATATATATATATATATATATATATATATATATATATATATATATAAACACATATATGTGTGTGTGTGTGTGTGTGTGTGTTTGTGTGAAAATGCAGTTAATAAACCGTTGTAAGAAAATTAGAAAGTTTTCTGGTGTATACTCACTTTAAAAAAGAGCTTAACTTAATCACAACAAATATATCTAAAGTTTAGTTAAGTAATCTACGGTAAAATGAGAAAAAATAACAAATCTCATTTAGTCTACATTTAATGATTTCAACCTTCTTTTTTGGACTGAAAGAAATATACTTTAGCATTCCTTAGAAGATTTGAAAGACCATACATCATGTTATAGAGCTCAAGTACTTAAACATTGCTGGTAATTGAGGTCGCTTGAAAACTAGACGTTCGTGATATTTTAAACATAGGATATTCTTTTCCTGACATGCCCCCAAACTCAGTTTTCTCACGTATCAAAGAATGCCTGTTTCATCCACGTTCATTTTTTTCTTTAGTAAATGAAAAGCCTCCATTACCCTTACAAACAACTCTCTCTCTGTCTATCTCTCTCTCTTTCACTCTCTCTCTCTCTCTCTCTCCTCTCTCTCCCTCTCCCTTTCCTCTCCCTCTCCCTCTCCCTTTCCCTTTCCTTCTCTCTCCCTCTCCCTCACTCTCTCTCTTTCTCTCTCTGGGGCCTCTCTCTCTCCCTGAGGCCTCTCTCTTTGGGGCCTCTCTCTCTCTCTCTCTCTCTCTCTCTCTCTCTCTCTCTCTCTCTCTCTCTCTCTCTCTCTCTCTCTCTCTCTCTCTCTCTCTCTC
>BOPN01002343.1:0-5000 GCA_017312705.2 Penaeus japonicus | reverse complement strand
TTGCTTGGCGACGAGGAAGACGAGTGATCGGCCTTGTCGTCGAACTCGGTGGCGGCAGCGGTGCTCGTGACACGTCTCCAGGGCCAAGGCACCGTAACGAGCGAGTGGACGCGAGCGTACAGGAATCCGCGCTCGTGCTCGCGCTCGTGCTCGTACTAGATATCACCTTCACGCCTATCCACGCACTCCGGGCCTCTCTCCTAGTGCTTTAGTGATGACGGGCGGCGCCCATGGTCCCGAGGATTTGTGGGTTAGGGTTTGAGGCAAAATATCCCAATTGTCAATATAGGCGGCAGGCCTAGGAATCCTGACCTTGCAGCTGGGCAGCCGGTGTAGCAAGCCCTTTGTTTTGCCTTGCTACCTTGGAAGGCTGTATGCCCTGGCCTACGCCGAGGTGCCACTCCACTTATTTATTTCCGATTATCCTTAGGGTTTCACGCAATGGTTCGCGGCGACCTTTCCGTCAGATACATCATGTTTCCATTATTACATTGCATTGTGATAAGCGTCAAATAACTGTTCGTAAAATGCGTGCACAAAATATGCATAAATACACATACCCGACTCACTCACGCCCGTTCGCAGATGCGCACTCGTTAAGACATTGGGTGGTTTGCCCAATTAACATCCACGCCTCATTTACACTTCTGACTCTTTATCCTTGTATTTTACGTCTTTCATCCCTTCCATATTTTCTCCCCTTACAATCCTCCCATCCAAGATTTACAGCTCAGCTCCACTCTGAGCTCCCATCGTCTCCGTAGAACACATCTTTCAATGCTATTGAAAACATACGCGTGTTTTCGGTCGCTGGAAATCGAACCTACCACTCCCGCCACATCCATTCGGCGTCAGCAATCAGCCTACCACTTCCAAACGAGTGTACAACGTCAGCTCATTCCGACTAACTACGCGTAAGCGCTCGTATGCTACGTCACTCTCTTTTGACTGACCAAAACTAGTCTTGACCAAGATCAGTACTGACGAGGGTCATTGCCTATATTCTCGCGACTCAAGGAGTGAGCATCTTTCCCATTATTCGACCTTATTTACAAGAGGAGGCCGAATACATAATGCTATAGCCTACCTTAATTACACGCGGGGACTGGCGCATTATCTCATTTATTACATTACCGCCTCTAACCATTTCTCACCAATTTATTGGGACTATCACAACTGTAGTCGCTCTCGTCACTGATCTATTTATGTGGTCATCCGTTTGCTTACGATTCAAGTATCTTCTCTAAACGGCAATTGGTCTCTCTTCACATAAGTATCCTTACATCCTCACTTAACTATCCATCCACATACCAACGTAGCCACGAATTCCACAATCACCCACAAAGCCACGGATTTCACAATCACCCACAAAGCCACGAATTCCACAATCACCCACAAAGCCACGGATTCCACAATCACCCACAAAGCCACGAATTCCACAATCACCCACAAAGCCACGGATTCCACAATCACCCACATAGCCACGAATTCCACAATCACCCACAAAGCCACGAATTCCACAATCACCCACAAAGCCACGAATTCCACAATCACCCACAAAGCCACGAATTCCACAATCACCCACAAAGCCACGGATTCCACAATCACCCACAAAGCCACGGATTCCACAATCACCCACATAGCCACGGATTCCACAATCACCCACAAAGCCACGGATTCCACAATCACCCACATAGCCACGAATTCCACAATCACCCACATAGCCACGGATTCCACAATCACCCACAAAGCCACGGATTCCACAATCACCCACATAGCCACGAATTCCACAATCACCCACATAGCCACGGATTCCACAATCACCCACATAGCCACGGATTCCACAATCACCCACATAGCCACGGATTCCACAATCACCCACGTAGCCATCCATGGTTATCTCGCTTTTCCAAATGTATATTCGCACCTATAATCTTTCCTATCATCTTATGCAATATATTACTCATGTCCCATTTCCATTAACCATCACCTATTTTAGTCTATATTAACTTAGTACAACAAAACCAGTTTAACATTAACCTTATGCTTATTTACATCTATATCAGCAGGAAGGAGATGGGGTGCAAGGGGAAGAAAAAAGAGAGATTTACGTGGAAGTTGCCAGCCCTCGTTCAGGAAAGAGCCCTACTTTCACCTTCCCTATTTACAAGCAGTGATGAGAGAGGTAAAGTAGGAGGAGAAAAGGAGGAATTAGCTAGAGTAAGTAGAGATCGCCAGCCTCACTCAGGATAGACCCTGTTCTCACCTAATTAGGTCATATTACGACTCTCTAACCATCACGCTTGTTTTATCATCTTTCTCTATTGAGCCAACTACCCTATTTTTTCATTTCCATTACGTCTCGTAGATAAACCCTTCCTCTTCATATTTCGTTTTCATTCCGGAAGGTCTCAAATTTAGTGCACTCTTTATATTCAACCTGTTTTCTATCCTTTCCGTTCCATACACGTCACTTTGCCTGATTTTGTATAACCCCGCTTTCCCGTCCAGCACTTCAACAATTTCCCACCCTTCATCGTACCACTGGTTTTGCATCTTGCATCGCCCTACCTTTACATTGGTTCGCAGCAGCACTTTGTGGCCGATATCCCATTGAACTGACTTTGCAGGTTCGTCACGGACTTTCCTAGACTGAATTTTTCTTTTGCTTTCTATCTTCTTTGCTACGTCCCACAACCTTTCTTCCAGATCATTCAGCCATTCGTCCGTCGTATTTTCCGAGTCGCCCAGATCCTTCGCATCTCTCGGCAACTTAGGCTCCCCACCAAATAATAAATGGAACGGAAAATGCCCCGTGGCGGCGTGGAGAGTCGCATTATAAATTGTAACAAGACCGGATGTGTAATTAGGCCATTTCTTTTTTGTAGGTTCCTCCAACGTAACTAACAGGTCGTGCAGCGTCCGGTTAAATCTTTCGCATACGCCGTTTCCCTGGGGGTGATATGCACTCGTCCTTATTTTCTCGATCCCGTATAGTGCGCAGAAATTACGAATTACAGCGCTGGTGAAGTTTTTCCCTGATCGCATAATAACCTGTCGGGCGGTCCGACAGGTTATACTAACATGTTTTCTACACCCATACGTTTGTCTAAGAGGGTGAAGTCTATCGCCATTAGTTCCCATGGTCGGCTCGCTTCAATCTTACCCATGAAGGGGCGCGGTTTCGGAGATTCTTCCTTCGCGACTTTGCATTTAAGGCAATTAGCGACGCTGCCATTCCCGGCCAGACGCCCCTCTTCCTTACAAGGTCAAGGCTACGGTTGCGACCTTAGTGACCGAATTCGTCGTGACAAGCAGCCATCAAAGATAATGGTAGTTTAGGCGGTAGCACAGGTCTTATTGGGAACGAATTAACTCTATGCTCGTCTTGTGGTACGCTATCCCCCCTTTCTACCACCAAGCTACATCTCACCTGATACAATTTCCGGAAATCTTCATTGTTTAACCGCCTTATCTTTTCATCTTAGTGCATCTTCCCATTAAGTAACGCTATGATATCTCCGTTCTAAGCTCTTACTCAGACCACAATCCGCTCTCGTCTTTATCTTTACTTACTGCCGTCACTCCGTACTCCTCGTCACTGTCACTCGCTTGTTCCTGATCGCTACACCATCTGCTCTCTACGGCTCCTAATTGTGCGGTCTCTAAATGACTCAGCGGTGAATTATCTGTAAAGACAGTGAAGTGTTTACCGGCCAGGCATTGAGGAAACTTGTCTACAGTCGCCCATTTCAACGCTAACAGTTCTAGTTTCCGAGAGCTATAGTTTGCCATATAAAGGATTCATTGCATTCGGTGGTCCATTCGTTCTTCATTATGCGATGCGAATCTCCTGACATCAACGCATGCAATGGCGCAGCTATTTGTGCGAAATGTCTTCAAAATTTACGGTAGAAACAAGAGAACCGATGAACGCGCGCACATCTTTAATGGTCGTGGGTGTCGGCCAGTCAATTACCGCTCTTATCTTGCACCTGAAAGCCCAATTATTCAACCTTCGTCGTACACACCGTACATTTCTTGGCCCTAAATTTTAAACCGTACTCCCTCATTCGGTTATGTAATTCCAAAATGCTCTTCAGTAGCGTTGCTGAATACCAATACGTCGTCTAGAGCTAATAATATTTCATCACCCCAAAATCCGCTCCATGTACCTTTGAAATGTACTTTGGCTCTTAGAGAGACCCGGTCTTATGTCGGTCTCGCGGGTGAACGTCGGTCTGGTAAACCCCGCCACGAAATCAAACGTCGAGAAAAACTTGGCCCCGGCGAGCGCTTCCACGGACTCGCCGACACGCGGGATTTGGAGCGCATCGCGGACGGTGACTCTACCTTGTTTACGATAGTGTGTGTGTATATATACATGTATATATGTAAACGTGTATATGCATATATATACATATATATACATATATATGTATACATGTATATATATATATATATGTATATATATAATTATATATATACATGTATATATTTATACATATACATATACATATATATATAAATACATACATCATCATCATCATCATAGACGGATGGGTCGAGTACGACCCGCCGTGGCCCCCCGGGAGATAAGATCACGCCTTAGAAGGGTAGACAGGGACGTCTTCTCACGAAGAAAAGAACTAAGTAGGGGTCCCAAGTTTCCTTTCTTAGCTCGCAGTCTCCAGCTAACTTGGAGGAGGCATCTCCGCCGCGGATAACAGTTGCACTGTTGGGCGCCGGACATGCGTGATGACAGGAACCAGAGAAAAATGGTTGTACCATAGAAAGCTTCCTGACACCATCCACCATTCTGCTGCCAATGGTTTCACCGTGACCCTGGTACGGGGCCCTAACAGGTACTACCAACCTGGGCAAGGTTGGACCTGAGAGCAAATAAGGTTAAGGGGTGACTGTACACTCCCCAAAACTCTGGCTTTCCCAAGCCTGAGTTCCTTACCCGGTTGCAGTTTAAGGTCTTACCCAGGACCACA
>BOPN01002342.1:215000-216425 GCA_017312705.2 Penaeus japonicus | reverse complement strand
TGTGTGTGTGTGTGTGTGTGTGTGTGTGTGTGTGTGTGTGTGTGTGTGTGTGTGTGTGTGTGTGTGTGTGTGTGTGTATGTATGTATATACACATTTATTCTAGTTAGACGAGTTATAAAAGCACCTCTGCTATAAAATAACCATCACTCCAATAAAAGTAAGCAAACACATAAGACTCTTCGCGTTCGAACACCGGCTTTGCAATGTGAAATATGCAATGCAAGGTAACACCACTTGAATCCACTTTACATTTTGAAAGCGTGTTGCACTTGGCATATGAGGCTGATAACATTTCCGGCTTCTGTTCTCCAGTTGTTATGGCTATGATGCTTTTGTTCTGTGTAATGGCATCGGTCTTCTTAATGTTATGGGTTGATGGAATTGTGTTGAATAATTTTAGTGATATAATGCATGTTATCTTGGTGTGAAATGGCGTGTTTAATGCGTGTATATGTATGTTATTTCTTCCGTTCCTCCCTACCTCCCTCTTTCCTTCTTTCACCTCTTTCCTTCTTTCACCTCTTTCCTCTTTTCCCATCCTTTCTTCCCTCTCGCCTTACCCTCCCTCTCTCCTCCGCCTTCCTCCCTCCCTCCCCTATTCCCTGCCTCCATCCCTCCTTCCCACCTTTCCATCCCTCTCTTCTCGTCCTCCCTCCCTTTTTCCCTCCCTCCTCCCGACCTTCTCTTTTATCCTCCCTCTCTTCCTTACCCTTCCTCCCTCTTTCCCTCCCTTCTCGTCGCCTCCTCCTCTATCCCCCCCCACCTCCTCTTTTATCCTCCCTCTCTCCTCACCCTCCCTCTTTCCCCCTCTCCTCACCCTCCCTCCCTCTCCTCTCCCTCCCTCCCTCCCTCCCATCTCCTCACGTTCCCACCCTCCCTCCCTCTTTCCCCCTCTCCTCACCCACCCTCCCTCCCCTCTCCTCACCCACCCTCCCTCCCCTCTCCTCACCCACCCTCTTTCCCTCACTCCCTCTCCCTCACCCACCCACCCTCCCTCCCCTTCTCCTCACCCACCCTCTTTCCCCCTCTCCTCACCCACCCTCTTTCCCCCTCTCCTCACCCACCCACCCTCCCCTCTCCCTCACCCACCCTCCCTTTCCCCCTCTCCCCTCACCCACCCACCCTCTTTCCCCCTCTCCCTCACTCACCCACCCTCCCTCCCTCCCTCCCCCCCTCCCTCCCTGCCTCCCTCCCTCCCTCCCTCTCTCCCCCCCACCCTCCTCCCTCCACCCCCACTCGTCGCCTCCACCACTTTTCCCCTAGAGTAATAGAGCCCTCTTGAAAATCATTTTGAGAATTCAGGAAATACCCTCAAGACTTCTTCACATATCCTGATGATTCCTTGAATATCTTGACGAGGCTTCAAGGACCCTCATTATAGTTCGAGTCCACCCTCCCGCACTCTTCAAGGGAAAGTCTCGCAT
>BOPN01002342.1:195000-197500 GCA_017312705.2 Penaeus japonicus | reverse complement strand
GAGAGAGAGAGAGAGAGAGAGAGAGAGAGAGAGAGAGAGAGAAGAAGAAGAAGAAGAAGAAGAAACACAGAAAGCTAGATAGTTGAGATTGAGAGAAAGAGAGAGAGAGAGAGAGAGAGAGAGAGAGAGAGAGAGAGAGAGAGAGAGAGACAGACAGACAGACAGAGAGAGAGACAGACAGACAGAAAGAGAGACAGAGAGAGAGAGAGAGACAGACAGACAGACAGAAACACAAAAAAAAATCAGAGGTCGGGAGAAACAGAGATGTATACACATCGGCAGAAATTGATTGCACGGCCACCTCTGCAACAAAATAAAACCAGCCAATCCTTCATGTGACGAGCCCCGTAAACGAATAAACGAATTTGTAAAATCAATTTCCACTGTGAACTTTCCCACACAGCGAGTCAGCACCCCACGTTTTATCACAAATTCGAGGACACATACAGTGAACATACGAGTGTACGTAAAGATAAACATACTTACATACACACACACACAGACATACACACACATTTACACAAGCAGACACCCATATTTACACATACTTTCACACGCACACACACACACACACACACACACACACACACACACATTTACACACACACTCGCACTTTCACACACACACACATTTTCACATAAACACACTTTCACATTCACACACACTTTTACACACACACACACTTTCACACATACTCTCACTTTCACGCACACACAGACACACACTTTCACACACACACTTTTTCACATGCGCACACTTTCAAATTCGCACACACTTTTACACACATAAACACACTTTCACATTCACACACATTTTCTCATACGCACACACACTTACACACGCACACACACTTTCACACACACACATTTTCACACACACCCACATTTTCACACACACACATTTTCACACACACACATTTTCACACACACACATTTTCTTATACACACACACACTTTCACACACACACACATTTTCTTATACGCACACACACTTTCACACACAAACACATGCATTTTCTTATACGCACACACACACACACACACACACACACACACACACATTTATCCCCACGCACCGCTCACTCCATCCCTAGCATCGTTAATTTGTATGTTGGACGAATGGCGGAGGTTCAAATTGATAATCTATTTTGACTCCGCCCTTTTAACCTCTCCCCCCCCCCCTCTTCCCTTCGGCTCCTCTTCCTCCCTGCCCGCTTCCTCCCTTCACACTTCCCCCCTTCAAATACAACACTCCCCCCTTCACACTTCCCCCTTCAAATACAACTCCCCCCTTCACACTTCCTCCCTTGACACTTCCTCCCTTGACACTTCCCCCCTTCACACATCCCCCCTTCATACTTCCCCCCTTCACACATGCCCCCTTCACACTTCCCCTTTCACACTCCCCCCCTTCACACTTCCCCCCTTCAAATACAACACTTCCCCCTTCATACTTCCCCCCTTCACACATGCCCCCTTCACACTTCCCCTTTCACACTCCCCCCCTTCACACTTCCCCCCTTCAAATACAACACTCCCCCCTTGACACTTCCTCCCTTGACTCTTCCTCCCTTGACACTTCCCCCCTTCACACATCCCCCCTTCATACTTCCCCCCTTCACACATGCCCCCTTCACACTTCCCCTTTCACACTCCCCCCCTTCACACTTCCCCCCTTCAAATACAACACTCCCCCCTTGACACTTCCTCCCTTGACTCTTCCTCCCTTGAACAACACTTCCCCTTTCACCTTCCCCCTTCAAAATACAACACTCCCCCATCCATATTCCCCACCCACACATGCCCCCTTCACACTTCCCCTTTCACACTTCACCCCTTCACACATCCCCCTTCAAATACAACACTTATGCACATGCCCCCTTCACACTTCCCCTTTCACACTTCCTTTCACCTTCCCCCCCCCCCCTTCCCACACTTCCCCCTTCAAATACAACACTCCCCTTCACACTTCCCCCTTCACACTTCCCCCCTTCAAATACAACACTCCCCCTTCACACTCCCCCCTTCCAAATACAACACTTCCCCCTTCCACTCCCCTTCACACTTCCCTTTCACTTCCCCCCTTCACACTTCCCCCCTTCACACTCCCCCCCTTCTAATACAACTCGCACCAAAGCGCTGCTGGAGTTAAATCTCGTTTGATAGTTAGCCAACCATCTAAGGGGTCTAATGGCTCATGTTTTGAGAGCAATTAGAATGTTTGCCGATCTTTTAGTGAAGCATGAAGTTGATACTTTTACGGATGGGATTATCTTTTTATTTTTTTATTATTACACACACGTGTATTTGTTTATCTATATCTTTTTTTATCTATATCTGTATTTGATCTGTGTCTGTTTTTATTTATATCTTTATTTGATCTATATGTGTTTTACCTATATCTGTATTTGATTTATATCTGTTTTGTCTATCTATCTATCTTTATTTATGTCTGTATTTGATTTATATCTGTTTTACAGATATATGTATGTAGATCTAG
>BOPN01002342.1:185000-187500 GCA_017312705.2 Penaeus japonicus | reverse complement strand
TTCCCCATCCATTTTTCTTTCGTTATTTATACTCCTCCTTTATTATTGTATCCAGACTTGAAAACTGGGAAAAGAGAGGGTGACTTTTCTCTTTCTCTCCCTCGTCTCTTTTCCATTTTTCTCTCCTCCTCATTTTCTCCTCCTCCTATTTCCATTATCTTCTCCTTCTCCCCTCCCTCTTATTTTTTCCTTCCTTCTTCTTCCTTTTCCTATGTCTTGTCCTCCCTTCCTCCTCCTCTTATCCATCCTTCTTATCCTTCCTACTCCCTCCTCCTCCTCCTCCTCCTCTTTCATCCTCTTTCGCTTCCCTTATCTCTCTTTTTTCACCTACCCTGCCCCTTTCTCCTCTTCCTGGTTCTTTTCCTCTTATTCTTTCCTTTTTTTCCTTATCTTTTTTCTCTGTAACTCCTCATCCATTTCCTCTTCCTCCTCCTCCTCCTCATACTATTACTACTACTACTACTACTTCTATTAAACTATTCCTCCTCCTTCTCCTCCTCTTCATCTTCTTTCACCTGTACTTTTTATCCTTCCTCTTATTCTTCCTCTTCTTCCTCCTCCTCTCTTATCCTCCCCTTCTGCACCTCTTCATTTCCCTCTTCCTCTTTTCTTCCTCTTCCTCTATCTCTTCTTCTCCAATCCTCCCCTTCAGTACCACTTGATTTTCCTCCTCTCTTCCTCTTCCTCCTCTTATTCCACTCCCTCCTCTCTTCCTCTTCCTCTTCTTATTCCACCCCCTCCTCTCCTTTCCTCGTCCTCCTCTTATTCCACCCCCTCCTCTCTTTTCCCCTTCTCCTTTTATTCCACCCCCTTCTCCTCTTATTAATTAAATCCCCTCCTCTCTTTTCCCCTTCCTCATCTTATTCCACCCCTTTCTCCTCTAATTCCACCCTCTCCTTTCTTCCTCTTCCTCCTCTTATTCCACCCTCTCCTCTCTTCCCCTCACCTCCAACACCACACAGTCACGAAAGGACGAAAGGACGAGGAACGAACACAGCCGAGACAGAAAATGCCATTGGAACAGCCGTAAAACGTGGACGTCACATAAACGTTGGTTAAAACGCATCGTCTGGAACGTTTCCTCGGCGCCTCCACGACCCGGCCTTCTGTGGCGAGTAAACTGAGATAGTTGGTTTGTTGGTATTGCAATTTGCAATGAGGATCATCGTTGTTGGTATCGTGGGTTATTGTTGGTGTTGTTTGTTGTTAGTATTGATGGTTGTGATATTGTTGTTATTATCAATGTCATTTTTTAAAAATTATTATTATACTGATTTGCGCTCGTCGTTAATGTGATCTTTATTATTATTATCTTGATCGATTTGATTTACTATCATAACTTATGCTATGATGTAACTAGTAATATAATTGTTTTTCAACTATGTCTCGAGATGTCTTACTGTATAGAATCTAAATTTAGGATTCTCTATGCTTAAAAAAAATCCCGTTAGCACCCAACATCCACATCCAACTATACCCACATACAACTAAAACCACATCCAACTGCATCCACATCCAACTACATCCACATCCAACTACATCCACATACAACTACATCCACATACAACTACATCCACATCTCTCTCTCTCTCTCTCTCTCTCTCTCTCTCTCTCTCTCTCTCTCTCTCTCTCTCTCTCTCTCTCTCTCTCTCTCTCTCTCTTCTCTTCTCTTTACGATTCATCCTATTCGAATATTTCATATAATCACCATTGCAAAAGATAAAAATGAAATACAAAGTGTATGATGTTTTCGAAACATTATGCTGTTGTCGAAAATGTGTCTCTTGGGAATCATATGTTGAAAAAAAATTAACATGTGATATAAACAATGTAAATGAGGCACTGGGCAGTCAATATAGCACTGCAAATTTGTTTAGATGTGAACCGATTATGGAGAAATATTTAGAGGAATCAACATATCATATATATCTAGTGCTTGTATGTAAACTTTGCAGCTGTGATAAATGTTTTAGTGTATTAATTTCTTGTTGACGAAGTGAACCGATTCTGAAATATAGTGATGATTCTGAAATATAGTGATGATTTCCATCTTAATTAATGCATTATATCAGCATTTTATCATATGTATATTTTTTTTCAGATCCTGCTGAAAACACGCTTTAAGTTCTTGTCTGAATGTATCAAAGGAAGACACGAATACGGTAATGATAACAGCAATTGTTGATAATAAGAAGATACATGATTTACATGATTCTCAAAATCTAATTTGTAATATGTGTATACCTGTGCTATCTATCAACTCTCCTCTATTCTTGAAACAAAATTAATATCACGCACACGCATTATTTCTCATTTGATAAATCAATACAAAAAGGATATACAAAAAGGATATATATATACATTCCTTTAGATTACACATCCCTCCTTACGAAAAATCACTCACCGATCACTCACTCACACCTGCCAACCTAATCTGCCCTGCAATCCTCAAGCCATCCTATCTCTCCCTACATCCTCCCATCTCGCCAGCATCCCTTCC